>JAMPIV010011991.1:0-35781 GCA_024509875.1 Oreohelix idahoensis
AATTGTGAATAAATCATGAAAATTAAATCATTAAATGTACATGCTATCACTATTGTTGAATGTGTCAAGTTATTCATATTTGGTCAGTGCTATAACATGGTGCTTAAAATATAAGTATGCATTAAGTCCTGTGATGTTTTGACAACTTAGAGTGCTATTTAGAATGTGTTGCATGCATTTAAAAATTATAAATAATATTATGCAGATTGCCTAATAAGTATGTATGATAAGTGCAAATTTATGATCTTGCATTTTTGCCTCACCTCAAATTGCACACATTTACACATTTTCATTTAAATATCATGAAAACTAAATTTTTTAATGATTTTCAAAACTCTTTAAAATGTCAGTGCCACACATGGCACATTACAGTATCTGCTGCTTCTTATTTGGTCCTTGGCTATTGACTAATTGTAGCGAGAGGTGTAGGTTGTTTAGATATACTATATCCTGGAAAAATAGTTATCTCAAATGAAACGAGGATACTGCCAGATAAGAAACTGGTCTTAAAAGGAATACCCCCTTCTCTGAAAAGAGTAAGGGAGTAATGACATCAAAGGTATAGTCAAGCTGTATAAGTTTCTAGGATGATGATGATGTATAGTCCTAGTACTTAAAGTTCTCCCCTCCAGACTATCCAATGATTAAGAAAATATTATGACTACTAGGGGTAATTGTAATTAAATACTAACCAACAAGAACTTAAAATAATTCAATCAAGACTTGGTACAAATTTACAATGTATTTTGTACAATATTTTTTGGGATCTTTTTTGAATTTTCACTGGAAATAAAATTGATTACTTAATAAAGAAAGAATGTTCACTGAAGTATATCACAAAAATTTACAAGTCTTAAACGTTTATAATGATAGTTCAACTTGTCCCTTGATACTTTGCTCTTGGTGTAGGTGTATTAGTCTTGTGCTAATAAAATTTCTTCACAGATATTAAACAATATAGTCATTCAAAGTATTACTGATGTTTGATAAGTCTATAGATCTACTCATGGTGTATCATCACTACCATGTCTTTAATATGATTGTGGTGTAGTTTTTGTAACTGTTCAGTAGCCAACTTTTTGGCTACTTATCTGTTACTTCTTTTCTGAAGTCTTTGACACCAGGTTCTTGGAGAGAATACAGCAGCTGTGATCCTTCCAGGTGTGAAGGTAGCTGTGATCCTTCCAGGTGTGGAGGTGGCCAGGATCCAGACCCCCAGGATGACCCAGAGTCCGCTGGGAGGACAACATTAGACAATCTTTGAAGGACCGAGGACTAGAATGGAACCAGGCCAGGAAAAAAAAAAACAGCCTATAGGATAGTCTGGCGCTCTCTCTTCCAAATCTCTACACCTCACGGTAGAAGGGGAACAACTAAGTAAGTAAGTCAAGGTGGCCTGTAGCTCTCCCTAGGTAATTATATCGGGTGCTGACAATAATGGTCTCCTCCAGCTGAGGCTGGCTCTTCAGAGTTATTACAATTGCAGTGTGATGGGGCGGAAAAGACGCCCGCCCCCTTCCTGTTTTTGGCGCATTTATCGCCCATATTTTCGATGTGCGTGAAGCATGCTGGGATGTAAAAAGTCTTCAAGATTGATGAAAAGGCCATAATAAAGCCTAAAAATTAGTTTTGGTGCATAGTTGTGTGTTATATTTGATAGTGGTGTTTTTGCTCTAGAAATAGGTGTGTATATTTGTGTTTTCATGCCTTCTAGAGCAAATATCGCGAATGTTGTTTAAGTGGCTAAATTAATCTGCGTGCGGACTGAGTTGAGTGTTTAGGCTTAGCGGTTTATATAAAGAAATAACGAGCGGCAAAAGGCGTATTTGAAGATTCAGACGAGATGAGAGAGAAACGAAGTTAGGATAGCCCTGTGTCGGTAGCAGAAGAACAAAGACATGACACGTGAGTTAATTTAAATTAGCGTTAGTTTTCTATAAGTCTGAAATTATATTCAGCACGAGTCTGCTTTAATGTTTAGTGAAATAGATAGATGTGTTTCCAAAGGAAATGTCTTTTTATGACATTATGATTTAGTCTTGAAATGATAGATGAGTGAAAATAATGTTTGATAGGTTTTATTAGGCACGCTAAGCCCAAATCCAGATGTGAGAGTTTAGTAGCAATGATTTCATCCATCAGACCGGGCAAATTTAGTAGGAGAGTATTTCATGCATGGAACTGGACAGAGAAGCGATTTTTTACTTGAATTTATATGATATTGACTGTTGTCAGGATGGTAGCCACGTGGTCATGAGAGGCGGCGCGTCATCATGCTGTGAATAAAGAGGGCGCCAAGGAGTCTGCATGTAACACGCTATGTTACGCAGTTTTATATCGTGTAAATTGACACGTGTGTGAAAGTATGTTAAATGTAATTTTCCCCAGTAAAGGAAAGAAAGAGTTGTCGTGTTAAATTTCCTTTAAGGTGATGAATTTAGTTCTAGTTGTTAAGTCAAGAATAATTATATTTTAGTCCTTGATGCTATGGTAATTGAGTGTATTTCACGATAGCCTACTTATCATAATTCTACTGTATATATTTAATGGGTTACTGTGAGGTGAGAATAGTCATTTAGATTTCTGGAGAGGGCGAGGCCGCTCCTTGTGCGTAAAGCGCATTTGAGACATAAATGTTGCTGTTTGCTCCTTGCGGAGCAGGGTGACACCAGTGCGGCTGAATCCAACAGAAGCCTGCATGAAGCATTTATATGCTATGGCAGTGGTTTGTTTCAGTAACGATGTGTTTCATATGATGAGTTCCCAATCTCATCAGGGGTCATATACAACACGCTTGTTGCCAGACACACCAGTCGTCACATACGACATGCTTCAGAATGCAGTAACAAATATTGATGTGGATCGGTTACAAGGTAGTAGCTCATTCTCATTAATGAGAGTATTGGTGGTTCATATTGTTTAATTCTATTTGATACATATGTGATTATTATTTAATTATGGTTATGTGAAGGATGGTTTGAGAGCACGTGGGCTCACTTGGAGATATATATTTCTCTTCTCCGCTCCTGAGGGAGCATGGGGCCACCAGTGTGGTTTGCCTCCATATGAAGCCTTCAGATGCTCGTGCAGTACTAGTTTTGGTAGCAATCTGTGTTACATGGTGAGATTGCCAGCCTCATGCACAACACCATACTAGTCTCATTGGACGACATGCATGAGTGTGTGTGTGGTAGTTGAGTGTGTGCTCTTGCAGTAGTGGTTTCGGTAGCAATCTATGTTACACAGTGAGATTGCCAGCCTCATGCACAACACTGTACTAGTCTCATTGGAAGACATGCATGAGTGTGTGTGTGGTAGCTGAGCACGTGCTCTTGCAGTAGTGGTTTCGGTAGCAATCTATGTTACACGGTGAGATTGCCAGCGTCATGCACAACACCATACTAGTCGCATTGGACGACACACATGAGTGTGTGTGTGTGTGTGTGTGATAGTTTAGTGTGTCAGGTGGCGTGGAATGGCTGTTTGGCAGGTGAGAGTATGATTATTTAACTACTATGATTTTAACTATTCGTTGCTTTGTTTGCTTCTTCAGATTAGCAATCGGGCACTGTTGGGTGTTTTGTGTTGTTTCGTTTGCCAGTTTATTTGTTTAATGTCAGCTTCAGTGTGCTCTTAGTCACTGAATGGGTTGTAAAAATAAATACAGCCCCTGCCTCAGAATCAAGAGTTTTTATTGTTGTTCGGGTCGGTGCGAGTGTGGAAAGAGAGTGATCACACATCACAATATAATCATCCTTCTCGCCCACCCAGCCACAATTGGCGTCGTCGACAGGATAGGCAGACAGTGACACCGAGCAAACAGCAAACGAGCAAATATTGTATTGTAAACACCCAGCAGTGCATTCTACAGCAAGATGGCTAATGCGTCTGTGAAGATAGTGTACGTGAAGGGGCCAGAGATAAGGCGATTTGATGGAACGGCAAGTCCCACTTGGCAAGAGTTTGTGGAAGATGTAGAGGCCGCGTGGAAGGTGGCGCCCTTTTGGGCAGAAGACAAGTTAGACATTATCTGGAATAATGTCACACCAATGGTCTCTAGAGAATTACGTATACGTGGCGGAGCTAAGGCCAGCCCTGAGGAGCTACTCAAGATAGTGGAGGAAGCCTACAGTGACCAACCATCAGTCAGTGAGATGACCAGGAATTTCCCTTGGGAATATGCTGTTTATGGTGAAAGTAAAAAGCCTGAGACACTGGTCCAGATAGCAAGTGCAGAAGTTCAGAAGGAGAAGGAGGCACTAAAAGCAGAATTATCTCTTCTAAAGTCCCAGCTGGCACAGATGTCAGAGGCCAGTTTGCCAGCACAAGAGGAGGTGCAGAGAAAGAGAGCACCAAGCCAGCCGCGGGAACAACCAACGCAAGACAAGGAGGTGTGTCCGCAGGAACCTCAACTAGACCTTCGTGTATGTGAGAGTCAGGCTGTTGTCAACGAAAGCAGTGAGCTGACAGTACCAACAAACGCAGTTGCACCGACAAGGCGAAAAGGGGTTTGCAAGTGGTACAGTGTCCACAGGGGATGGGGGTTCATCACGCCAGACGATGGAGGTATTGATGTATTCGTACATCAAACCAAGATCTTCAGAAAGGGATTCCGGAGTCTGGCGAGCAATGAACGAGTAGAGTTTGACAGCAAACCATTGGTCCAGGGCATGGAAGCAATTTATGTATGCGGCATTGGCGGTCAAGAGTGTAAGGGAAGCAGGAAGCGACCCATGGCACAGAGGAAGCCCAGAAAGATAAGATGCTACAATTGTGGAGACCTGTCAGACCACATGGCAGCCAAGTGCCCTCACGACCCTCTTCCCAAACGATGTTTTAGATGCAAGTCAACTGAACATTTGATAGCCGCCTGTCCCTCAAGGAGTTCTTTCCCGAGACGTACTGCCACAACCAGGTTACCTTTAGGGTGCAAGCCAAGAGATGGCCGTGACAACTGTCGTCCTGGGGGCGCCGAGAAAATCGGCCGACGTCTAGGGGAGGAAACCCGTCCTAAGCAGATAGGAGGGGGTGCAAATCAAGGTTTAGCAGAGGAGACTCATCAAAAGCAGATTGTGGGGAACGTAAGCCACCGTCCACACAAAATGAGTGGAAAACACGTCAAGAGCGATCTCCCTACAAAGTCGACAGCTGCAAGCACTGACAGGCAGATGTCACGGGCAGGCAGCGACGCGGCACAGGTGAGCGAGTCTTCTAGACCACAGCAACTGCCAGCCCAACAACGTAGGAACAAGACGACCAAGAGAGTCCCCATCCGGGCTGTACCTATTACAGAAGCTCAGCCCAAAGCATCGCTGCTCAGAAAGAGTCCTGCGCAGCATCAACGATCTGAGAGGTTACAGTTGAAGCGCCTGAGGTAGTGATGTTGTCGGGACGACAACAAAATCAGGAGGGAGATATGTGATGGGGCGGAAAAGACGCCCGCCCCCTTCCTGTTTTTGGCGCATTTATCGCCCATATTTTAGATGTGCGCGAAGCATGCTGGGGTGTAAAAAGTCTTCAAGATTGATGAAAAGGCCATAATAAAGCCTAAAAATTAGTTTTGGTGCATAGTTGTGTGTTATATTTGATAGTGGGGTTTTTGCTCTAGAAATAGTTGTGTATATTTGTGTTTTCATGCTTTCTAGAACAAATATCGCGAGTGTTGTTTAAGTGGCTAAATTAATCCGCATGCGGACTGAGTTGAGTGTTTAGTCTTAGCGGTTTATATAAAGAAATAATGAGCGGCAAAAGGCCTATTTGAAGATTCAGACGAGATGAGAGAGAAACGAAGTTAGGATAGCCCTGTGTCGGTAGCAGAAGAACAAAGACATGACACGTGAGTTAATTTAAATTAGCGTTAGTTTTCTATAAGTCTGAAATTATATTCAGCACGAGTCTGCTTTAATGTTTAGTGAAATAGATAGTTGTGTTTCCAAAGGAAATGTCTTTTTAGGACATTATGATTTAGTCTTGAAATGATAGATGAGTGAAAATAATGTTTGATAGGTTTTATTAGGCACGCTAAGCCCAAATCCAGATGTGAGAGTTTAGTAGCAATGATTTCATCCATCAGACCGGGCAAATTTAGTAGGAGAGTATTTCATGCATGGAACTGGACAGAGAAGCGATTTTTTACTTGAATTTAGATGATATTGACTGTTGTCAGGATGGTAGCCACGTGGTCATGGGAGGTGGCGCGTCATCATGCTGTGAATAAAGAGGGCGCCAAGGAGTCTGCATGTAACACGCTATGTTACGCAGTTTTATATCGTGTGAATTGACACGTGTGTGAAAGTATGTTAAATAAAATTTTCCCCAGTAAAGGAAAGAAAGAGTTGTCGTGTTAAATTTCCTTTAAGGTGATGAATTTAGTTCTAGTTGTTAAGTCAAGAATAATTATATTTTAGTCCTTGATGCTATGGTAATTGAGTGTATTTCACGATAGCCTACTTATCATAATTCTACTGTATATATTTAATGGGTTACTGTGAGGTGAGAATAGTCATTTTGATTTCTGGAGAGCGCGAGGCCGCTCCTTGTGCGTAAAGCGCATTTGAGACATAAATGTTGCTGTTTGCTCCTTGCGGAGAGGGTGACACCAGTGCGGCTGAATCCAACAGAAGCCTGCATGAAGCATTTATATGCTATGGTAGTGGTTTGTTTCAGTAACGATGTGTTTCATATGATGAGTTCCCAATCTCATCAGGGGTCATATACAACACGCTTGTTGCCAGGCACACCAGTCGTCACATACGACATGCTTCAGAATGCAGTAACAAATATTGATGTGGATCGGTTACGAGGTAGTAGCTCATTCTCATTAATGAGAGTATTGGTGGTTCATATTGTTTAATTCTATTTGATACATATGTGATTATTATTTAATTATGGTTATGTGAAGGATGGTTTGAGAGCACGTGGGCTCACTTGGAGATATATATTTCTCTTCTCCGCTCCTGAGGGAGCATGGGGCCACCAGTGTGGTTTGCCTCCATATGAAGCCTTCAGATGCTCGTGCAGTACTAGTTTTGGTAGCAATCTGTGTTACATGGTGAGATTGCCAGCCTCATGCACAACACCATACTAGTCTAATTGGACGACATGCATGAGTGTGTGTGTGGTAGTTGAGTGTGTGCTCTTGCAGTAGTGGTTTCGGTAGCAATCTATGTTACACAGTGAGATTGCCAGCCTCATGCACAACACTGTACTAGTCTCATTGGAAGACATGCATGAGTGTGTGTGTGTGTGTGTGTGTGGTAGCTGAGCGTGTGCTCTTGCAGTAGTGGTTTCGGTAGCAATCTATGTTACACGGTGAGATTGCCAGCCTCATGCACAACACCATACTAGTCGCATTGGACGACACACATGAGTGTGTGTGTGTGTGTGTGATAGTTGAGTGTATCAGGTGGCGTGGAATGACTGTTTGGCAGGTGAGAGTATGATTATTTAACTACTATGATTTTAACTATTCGTTGCTTTGTTTGCTTCTTCAGATTAGCAATCGGGCACTGTTGGGTGTTTTGTGTTGTTTCGTTTGCCAGTTTATTTGTTTAATGTCAGCTTCAGTGTGCTCTTAGTCACTGAATGGGTTGTAAAAATAAATACAGCCCCTGCCTCAGAATCAAGAGTTTTTATTGTTGTTCGGGTCGGTGCGAGTGTGGAAAGAGAGTGATCACACATCACAATATAATCATCATCATCCTTCTCGCCCACCCAGCCACAGCAGGATAGGATGGAACCTGAAATGTAAGGGTTAACCACCGTAGGCTCAATTACTATCTCCCTATCCAGTAATAGGGGATATGAGACAGTTTCAGACAATATGCAGTTAGTCACAGAAAACATAATAAATCAGTAATAACATACTTATTTCACTCATTAGCACAAACTTCACTAATTCCTTTGTTGTAACTCTGTTCATGGTTTGCATCCATACAGTTGTTAGGCCTTGTGGAGAACACTATGTAGTACCTTAATCAGTACAACAAATCTCACTTTCATTCGTTCCTTCTTTTCTACTGTGTTGTCCATTCCATTCAGGATTAAATCTTTAAATGCTTTAGGACAAGAGGTTAATATAGTTGTAGATAAATGATATCCTGGACACAAAAGTTGTATCAGGTGATACCAGGGTAGTGCCAGATAAGAGACTGGTCTTATAAGAAATACCTCCTTCTCTGAAAAGAGTAAAGGCATATGGACGTCAAAGGTAAGATCAAGCTGTTTATGTTCCTAGGTGTGATGATAGTGTATTATCCTAGGTTCCTAAATGCTCCTCTCAAGATCCTCCTCTGATTATAAAGTGTTTTAGCTCTGCTAGGTTATTAACTAATTAACTTAACCAACAAGAACTTTTAATTGAACTTAATTCAAGTAAGTCGGTTGGTAAAATTTACAATTTATTTTGTACAAGTTTTCTTTTGAATATGTGCATTTGCACTGAACTCAACTTGATTGAAAATAAAATTAATATGGATCACTTTTCAAAATTAAGAAATACATATATTTACATACAGTCTTTTACTTGATAAGGACAGTTCTGCTTTCCTTGGAAAACTTCATCTTGGTTAGACTGTCTTTAGTTATTATAATTAATAAATCTTCACTGTTATAGATAATAATTTTTAATTCAGTGCAATATCAAATATTCCTAATACCCATTATGAAATAATCAGAAGTAAACGGGCCCCAATAAAATGGGCCTAATCGGCTATGGTCAGCCCTATGTGCCTAGGTAGGTAAAGATGTAAAAAAATGGAAAGGGTGCCACTTTTGGAAAATGTGCCCAGGGAAATATGCTGCCCTTGTTCACAACAGCAAACAAGCAGGTTTTAAGCAAAATAGATTTTGTAAAGACCAGATAGCCACATAGAGAATAATAGTGGAGCAAAGTCTAGAATGGAACTCACCTTGTTACATTGAATTTGTAGGCTATAAAGCAGCATTTGACAGTGTAGACAGATAACCCATTTTTAAACTGATGAGACATTATGAGGACAATTAACTTAACAATTAAAACTTATGAAGACGTCACAGAACCAATTCGGATAAGAACTGGAGTGCAACAAGATGCCACTTGTCACCATTTCTCTTGTAGCTGTGTACATCGTTGATTCTTTAGAAACAGGCTATTTTCTAACAAAAGAAAAATAAAACCCAAATTAGCATATAAATTTATACTTTCCTAGAAACAGATTATAAAGTAATTTAGTTTCATAAATTTTAATCAGGCCAAGAGTCGCGTTACGTGTCAAATTAGTCACGTGATTTCTTTTACCCAATCAGGGAGCTCAGAAGCTTTTCCCCAGCTAGAAGAGACGCCATAATTGAGCAGTCTTGATTTGAACCGCGATGTAGAAAGCTGTGCCCCTTTCGGTTCAATATTTCTTTGTTCGAGAACTCAACAAAAGAGATAAAAAGTTTATTCAGTATTGTATTCTAGATCATCAGGTGTTTATATGATCATGTTATTTCTGACAAATTTGTAAGTATGAACCAACTTTCATGCTTTTGATTGCCAAGTAATTTGGCTATATCTGTGAACGACGACATGCACTTAGATTGAAGAAAAGTAGAAACGTGATACATCTCCCCACGGACCAAGGAAAATATGGAGAGATAGACAAAGTTAAAAAGAAACCCAGTAGCATAAGAAGTGCTAACACCTGATACAAGATCACAGAAGGAAAATATATATGAGATAAAACTAAAGGTCGAACTATGAACGTTGAACCAGCAATAACTCGTTGCTTGATTATGAATAAAAATGCCGCCGGCACCCATGTCTTGACTGCACTGAAACCTAGTAAATTGCATTAAGTACATCGATCAGGAATTGCCTTGTTGCATTGTACCACATAATACCCTTATATGGTGCCCGTGACTAGTCCTCTTGTTAAGAGCAATAAAAGACGATGGACCAATTAATGGAGGGTCTCCAGCGACAGCAGCAACAATATTGTCTGAATTATACCCATCCATTCCCCTCCTCTCGTTTACACCCAAAAATATACCCCGCGCCACCCCCACGATTCTGACTTGTGGAAAGAACATTTTCTACCGGGAGGTTATCCCAAACAACAGACTTTGATGATACGTCCCACTGCTTATGGGGAATATATGAATTATTTACGTCCAGGAGGATATGATCACACTTATTATATCAAGGCAAATAATGTAACAAACGCGGATGCGAAAAGTTACAAAATGAACACTGTGAGAAATGTGCCACGATACCCACGTGACACATGTCAGAAACGAAAGTACCCGATCAAGACAGTCCCTAGTTCAAACCCCAGTTTTCAGCCAACGAGAAAGCCACCACATTATCCCTTCAATGAAAGAGAGAGAAAACCACATAACAAACATTAGGCCACCTTAAGTGACAGAGCTCATAGAATATCTGTTCGAAATTTTATAAATGAAGTTAAAACTAGAAAGATCTGAGAGTTCCATAACGTAATATCGAGGAACGGACAAGTTTGCCTCCATACAACAGACGGATGGAGAGCACACATCGGTCCCATAACACCAGGAAAGCCAACAAAACAAGTACCAACGACAAACAAAACCAAAATGATTCGTACCAGAACACTGACAGAGATAAACACTGTAACGTCACACCTAGAGCCAACACGAAATAACAAAGATGTCAAGAGAAACAAGAAAACAAATGAGAATGGTCTGATCAAGACACAGAGCATGAGTAAAACGGTTGAACCAAGCACACATGAAATACAGAAAGCAATACAAGATACCCTAAGAGATGCCGAGCTTCACACCCTAATATCACAGAAGGTGCGAGAATTGCTAGAGGCAAAGTTTGATACAGACTTATCAGACAGGCAACAACAATTTCACAACCTTGTAATCGGAATACTGAATGAAGATAAAACTGAACTGAAAATAATAGAACAACACTTCGATCCTGACACAGTGGTCCAAAACTCCAATGAACATGTACACGACACAATGTCCTGTGTATCGGACTCAGATAGTGGTATCGAGTCAGTATTCAGCGCCCCACTTGTAGACAGCGCCCCACTTTCAGAAGTCCACACCACGGTTGAGTCCTCTTTTCCTGAGCCTCCTGTTGCTACAGTTGTAAAACTACCACTATAAATAGAGGCACAATTGTAGCACAAGTGGATAAGTCAAGGTTAAGACAAACTACAACCAATAGAGACCATTCACAAATTGTCTCAACCACTCTCACTGGACATAGTGCACGAAATCGCAGTACAAATAACCATGGCACACAAAAAGTAAACAGCTATCGTTCCTATAGAAAAATAGACAGAAATACCAACCACAGTTCCGGAAGGCAGAAACGAACCAGTCCATATATAAGAAGAGTAAGGCCACGGTATGAAAATGAATATAATCACTCATTTTTGCGCCCCAACACACCAAGAGAAAAGATGAACTGCTGTATATCACAGAGAAACAGAGAAACAGAAATGGTCCTGCCAGGAGGATATCCAAAGCTACAGGACAGAGATACATGCCCCATGGAGTATCAATATAATGCAAAAACAGGCGGATATGATGCAGTCCCAAAACCAATTGAATGTCCCGCGGAAAAGGAAGAATTCTTATATGACTCCACCACAGGAGGATACTATAGCAGCAAGTTTGAAAGAAGAAAGAAACTGCACCCACAAAAAAGAGACAGCCCTATAGCACAAGAGAAAGACACACAGTAACGCACGCGGATAGGCGCAGTTACGGCAGAAATAATCAGAAAAAACGGCACAATAACGACTACCCCAGAAATAAAATAAGAAATGAATATACAGTAAATGCAGTGACAAATGAAAATGCACACAGCAGATGGCAGAAGAGATAATACCAAGCACAGCCCAACGAACGGCAAAGAAATACTCAAAAGAAAGCCACATACCAGGAGCAGATATTTTCACAAGATGCAAGAAAAATGCCCCAATACTACGGGAAAGAAACGGAGGCATCAAGACAGACCAGAGATATCATAGCAGACCATAAATACAGAGAGAGGGTATCCCAGTTACTAGCAACCCTGAACACCACAGAAGAAAATAGACCACGATTGAAAACGTTTGTGGAAAAACACCAGGACTTATTCGCACTCAACGACATGGAATTAGGCAGAACAAACACTGTCACAATGGACATACAAACCACAACAGAGGAGCCAATACATCTCAAACCCTACCATACGCCTTTGAAAAACAGAGAACTGGTGGAAAGGTCTATAAATGAAATGCTACAGGCAGGAATCATTGAAAGATCCCGATCCCAATGGTCCTTCCCCCATAGTGATAGTATCGAAGAAAGATGGTTCCAGTCGCTTTTGCTGCGACTACCGTGCCCTGAACAAAATCACAAAAGTCATTTCCTACCCCCTGCCCAGAATAGACGATCTACTTGCGACGTTGGGAAAGACTACCTACTTCACCACACTGGATGCAAGGTCAGGCTTTTGGTGCATCCCCATGACACCTGAGGCAAAACAGAAATCCACATTCTGTTCGCACATCGGTATTTTCTCTTGGAATGTAATGTCATTTGGTCTAAAAGGATCGCCAGCAACATATATGTCACTCATGGACGAAGTGTTAAAGGGTTTACAACCATTCGCCCTAGCATATATAGACGATATACTGATACATACCGCAGGCACGATAGAAGACCACCTTCGCAAGGTAGAAATAGTCCTCGATAGACTCAGGCATCACCAAATAAAGTTAAAACTGTCGAAGTGTGAGTTTCTAAAGACAGAAACAAAATATTTAGGCTTCGTCATCAATAGAGATGGTATCAGACCAGATGAAGACAAAGTTAAGGCCATAAAAGTGATGTCTAGCCCCAAGACAGTCAAGCAAACACGCTCTTTTATCGGTTCCGTGGGATACTATAGGCGCCATATCATACATTTCTCGCAAACATCTGAGCCATTGATAGCCCTTACTAGCAAGTATGCACGATTTAGATGGACAGAAGAGTGCCAGAAATCGTTTGAATATCTAAAAAATGCCCTAACAACCATCCCGCTTCTTGGACATCCAGACATTTCTCCGCCCATGATACTATACACCGATGCCTCGGATAACGCAATCGGTGCGTGTTTGGTACAACCAGTACTAGAAGATGAAACACCCATCCTACCAAACATCCCCAATGAGAAACCCATTGCATTCCTATCCCACGCATTGTCAAAGTCACAGAAACGGTGGCCCACCACTGAGAAAGAAGCATATGCCATTCACTATGCAGTACAGAAATTAGACTTTTATGTCAGAGGAACTAAACTCATTATACGAACTGATCATCAACCTTTAGTTAACTGGCTCACCAAAACACAAGAACAGCCTAAGAAGTTACAGACATGGTCCATGAATTTGCAGTCCTATGACACCACTATCGAATATATCCCTGGTACGTTAAACACCTGTGCAGATCTCCTATCTAGAATTAAATATAATGATGAAACTTAAGCGAAAACAAATAGAGTCAAAAATGGTGGCACATCCTCAGAGATTGACGATAATGCTAAAGAAATTAATGAAATTACTTCATCAGGTCGAAGAAGTACTTCAGATTCCGCCACTCAAGTAGAAGAAGAAAGTCAAGATATGTTTGACATGAGAGTAGAACAAGCAAAAGATGCAGAAATTGTCAAACTGCTCACATACGTAAAGAAAAACCCAACAAAAAGTAAAGATTTTACAGTACTCCCAACGGAGGGAGCTCTATATTATATCGGTCATAAACAAGAAGGGACACTAAGGAAAGTCATCCCAACACATATAATCCCAGAAGTACTGCTACAGTTCCATGATAACAACGGGCACATGGGAAGAGACAAAACAATTGATGTCATAAAGAGAAGGTATTATTGGCAAACCATGTACAAGGACATTACAGAGTACGTGGCCAACTGCAAAACATGTAAATTGCGAAACATGAAGCCACATTTAATTCCCCTTCAAGAAATGCAACCTTCCCATTATCCCATGCAAACAGTAAGCATTGACATATCAGGTCCCTACCCACTCACCCAATCAGGCAACAAATACCTCCTGCACATAGTTGACCAATACTCTGTTTGGCCAGAAAGCTACCCACTCAGTGATGCCACATCGCAGTCCATCACGCAATTTTTTTTACAAGAATTCATTCCCAGGCATGGCTGTCCAAAACGAATCATTTCGGACAACGGTAAATAGTTTATCGGTAACCCATTTAAAGCTACCTTACACCAGCTGAATATCGAACATACTACAACCAGTTACTATTGTCCTAATGCAAATGGCAGAAATGAACGCATGCATGCCACCCTACATGATATTATTAGCAAATATATCAAGGGGAACCACCAATACTGGGACCTCTACATTAACCAAGCTCTTGAAGCCATCCGAGTAAACATGAACGATACCACAGGGATGTCACCATTTTACATGCTGTACGGAAGGGAGCCAAACTTTCCTTTAGACAACCTCCTTCGTCCACAGCGAAATATATGGGGGAAGACCCCATAGAAATAATTCTTAAAGAAAAGCAAAAAGCTCACCAGATTGCACACCATAATACGCAGAAGGCATTCTACAAAAAGCAGAAACAACATGATAAATCAGCCAAGCTCCCAACGTTCAAAATAGGAGACAGAGTATACTACAAGAAACATGTCCGCAGCTCAAAATTCGACGACCGATGGTTAGATGGATACAAAATTACAGAACAAACGACACCTGTAAACTTCAATATCTGGAATGAAGAGAAAAACCACAGAACAAAAGCTCATGCAAAACAACTCAGGATCGATAATCACAGACCCATTACACCTCTGACTACAACTACCAGACCAGTCAGAAAAGCCACCCTACATTATAATCCATCCAGAACAGAGTCGACGGACTTATCAGAGTCGGAGACGACAGACTCTGAATTCTACCAGTACGACCACGTACCCAGACCACCCACCGATACAATACATCGAGCAAGACAACAACGAGACTCGTCCGAAAGCGAGAAAGATATCCCGCCGGCAGAATTGCGTAATCGACTCCAAGACAGAGACCTGCGTATTAAAAATGAAGAAATCATGCCTCAAACATCAAGAGATGACAATACCAAATCAATGTTTATCCACACTCAAACTTACTCCCGCAGTGACCATTCGTCAGTCGATACGTACCACACTCCCAGTTCAGGCAGCTCCAGTTGGAATACTAGTGACAACCAAACACTGCTATACCAAAAGAACAAGGTTGGTCGTTCTGAAAAATCAGATCCTGAAGAAACTATCCCCAAGCAGTTTGTTGAACCATATACCACCAATCTTTATGGAGACGAAACAGAACAAGAAATGAGAGAAAACAGTGTCAACCCCAGTGCAGTTTTGTCAGACCCCAACGAACAAAATGACAGAGAAATTGTGGAAGTATATGAACGAGAAACAGACATTGATTTACCAGACACAGCCAGTACTATTGAAACTAGTGATGCAGATAGCACCTTATTTGTACCAGCCAGCTCCAGTGTCAAACGCGCCTATAAAACAGAATCTGATGACTCACCTCCTGTCACCAAGATTCCTCGCATGCCGCAGAACTATATCAGACGAAAAATTTTGAAGAAACGTAGGCATGTTTCGAAACCAAGCCGAGAAGTACTAGCCACACATCCCCAGGCCACATCACAGTCGGTACCAACCTGTCAAATGCAACAGTGTGCAAATTACTGTACCCACTATAAACAGTGTCAACGTACAGCAGAACCAGGTCAGGCGAAAAATCAAGGCGAAACATACACCTACTTCCAAATCAAAAGATGTACTTGCCGCATATACCCAATCTACAGTGAAATCATCACCGCCTTCGTTGATGTTCTCAGCGCCCCAACGAACAATCAATATCGTTTCACCTATTGCATCCACGGTTGTTCAATATGATACTCGCCTAACCAGTCGAAACATTGCAAGGTTAGAGATGGCAGAGAAACTGAAGGAACTACTAAAGCTTTGCTAAAACACGCCCCTCGTATCTTCATGTGCATGCCATTCCATGCACGGTCTACGCAAAAGTGAAATTAATGTTCTAACTATCTCATGTACTTTCTTTTCAGACTGAGTTCACAATTACGATCCCAAACCAGATGCACTAGGTGCAGAATGAGATGTCAAAGCCAAACCCAACAAGTTGTTCCCCGGACATAATCTTATTAATCACCAGAGTGCCTCAAGAACAGCCCACAGATGATTCTAATTAGACATTTTATGGTTTTGTGAAATAAAAATGACACAAAAGATACAATGTTACTTGTTTACAGACACACCTAATAGTCACAGACAGTTTTTTGATGTTTAGAATGTTAACTTACACAACCTCACTTATAGCACATGTGTCCCACTGATTCGGTTGTAACATTGATCAAAACTTTTGTAACTGATCATATTCCACGCTTCATTCACTAGACTTCTTGTCCTTACAGCTCCAGAGCCCAGTGATTCATTTTCCGTGCATCTTAGCGCACATTCATGCAGGCACCTTGCACGAGTAATTTTCTTCTTACTTGATACTAATATCTTTGTTCCCAATTATCTTAACTCATCTATTATCTATCACTTCGATCCATCACACTGACCCCACTATGACATCTGTAATTATTATTGCATGCTATCCTATTTTCTCCACAGGTTTAATTATTTTAGCATGTTCACGAAAATTTGTTTAAAATTATTACACTTTACACAAGAAATTGTATATCCAACATTTAACTCACTATTGTAAGATTTTCCTCACTCCACTATCACACCTCCTTAACTTACTATTTTCCTTTCCACTATTTTGAGACGACATTCTAGACTTATGAGCTTTTCTATCCAAATCATTTTCCATCCTATCGAATTACAATAATGTTGTAATCAGGAGATCTTAAATTTTCCCCTATCTATCAAGAACTTACAGTACCCTCTCCTCACTCCTTATTGACAGCAGCCACTACTATGTTAATTCTTTTCTGACCTTTACTATTGTTTGCATTCCTATTCTATAGGATTGGTAGTATCTCTAGTGTTTAGTAAACTGATTATTATCATTCTCCTGTAATTGTGATACATTGACAGAAAAGAATTGAAATTTTGATATATTGAAAAGAAAAAAAATTTGCAAACCAGAAAAGATGAACAAAACAGAAAATGCAAAGAAAAGAAATAAAACAGAAAAAGAAATGAAATTGAATAATGAAAAGAGAAAAGACATAAAAGAAAAAATGAAAAGAGACAAGACATAAAAGAAAAAAATAAAAAGAAAACACATTTTGAAAGTTTTTATAGGATGTGTTATATGTTTATATGCTACCCTCACATATCTAAATGATACTGATTGACAGTTTATTACACAATTATTTCACACGTGATAAATAATATGATGATAAGCCAATATTGTATAACATTGACTGCCCTGATGTTAGCAGCTGACATAAAAGAAAAGAAAATAGAAAAAATAAATCACCACATCAGAGTGAGCAACTAGTTATTGTTGATACTGCCTCTGACAGATAACCCCACTGACATATTTGCGCATGCTGATTTTTGCAAATGGAAATATCCTTTGAGAGCATTTGTATATGCTGACCCCAGAATGAATAAATTGCAACTATTTGTTGATGCTGCCTTTGCCCCATGTTAAAAATAGCATTTGCACATGCTGACTTAGCAAATGAAATACCCTTCTATAGCATTTGTATATGCTGACCCCACATTGAACACCCCCATTACCGGATGATAGCCACTGATGGCACATGAGAGGAAGAAGCAACTGTTTAGTGATGATGAAGATGCCATTTTCTATTATGGTGAAACTTTATGTTGACACAACTAATGTTTTGTTGTGCGGTTGATGCACTTATGCCCACATTGGGATGGGATAATGAATAATTTGAGGTTGTTACGTTGTTACGAAATAACAGAAAAAATAATTGAAATTTTCTGGAATCTATGAACATAAAACAAATCAGAGGAATATGATTGCTGCATATGAGAACCATAAATGTATGGATTATCATAGGACAAGAGACACAAATGAATTATGATAATCCTATGGAACCAAAGGTGTTAAAGACACAATGGAGATTAAACGAAAAAAAAGATTGAATGCTGATGCACCCAGAAAATAATGGAACTATACGAGATTTGGATCACCCATAGACAAAGGATATACAATGGAGTATGCATATCCCATGGAACCACAGAGGTTATGGACAAAGTAATAAAATAATGGAATGAAATGATTATATATTATATATAAGAGACAAGAGATTGTGTAATATCTCCACATTTTAGGAGAAGACAATTTTTGATACGTTTGCCACTTGCCTTATATTGTGAACCTGATTATAATAAGATGAAATGCAGATAACAATGGCTTGCCAATGATTATATTGAAATGCTCATGGTATTTTAAACTAAATAATAAAACAAACCAGAGGATTGAACTATGATTGAGACATTGTGACAATACTGAGATTGGATCGCCCTTATGATATACGGACCAAGAACAATGTAACCCCACGGACTGACGTATCATGGATCCATATACAATGGATGGATATAAAATTATAAAAGACTACCTAGATGGGACATACCTATTGCTGCGTCATGCATCAACATTGGAATACGTATATCCTCATGCCCCATAATAATAATTACCTTAAATTATTGTGAATTTAAGAAATTTAAATTGATCATCTGGCTGTAGCAGCAGATGTTATAAACACCATATAGTTCTGAAAAACCTTCGACCTGCGAAGGCAGAACTGGTGTTGACAATGCAAATAATGTAATATAAAATATTTTTGTTGTATACTGTTACAGAATTGAGACATTCGAGTTGATGGTCATATATATGATTGTATGATGTGTTGTTGAGAAATATTGACAGATACAGCCCATAAGGTTCACTAAGGATGTATTACTAGTGATAACAGGAGAACTAGACAGGATCCCCATAGCATGGAAGTTTGGAACAATATAAATGATACATTGAACTAAAAAGAACAAAAGAAGAAAAATGTTACACTATACCCATGGAACCAGAGATCAGTAAGGATATATAGTAGCCAGAGTGCCAAGAACCTTGTCTTGAAAAAAAAAAATAGGAATATTGAAAATTTATTTCAATGACATGTTGTAAACATATTGTGTTGATGATTGATTGAATACGTTGATGTATGATAATTGCAACAAAGTTAGTGCAAAGTTGATTTTTGAAAAAGACTAATAATAAATAATTTTAAGCTATGGCTCACATATGAGAATAACGTGTTGACAGAAAACAAGAAAGAAAAAGAAAGATTTCAAACAATTAGAAATGGCTGAGTCATAAATGGACAGGATCACTACCAGACGTATTACCTGTGTGGATATTGGAGACAAACATCACATATTTTGAAAAAAAATGTAATATAGAACATTCTCTACAGTGATGGACTTGGAACGAATTTATACACTTACCATTTGGAAAATGTCAAATACAGGAAACAATTCAGATACAAATTAATAAAGATTGGCCATGAGGTTTTGAGTATTTGCATTGTGTAAAATATGATTGCATATAAAAATGATGCTTGTTATATTATCGTTTGAAAATATATGCATATTATGTCTAGAGATGTTTTCTACATGTAATAATGAGCAAGTAGGTCATTCACTAGAGAAAAAAGAAAATGATGAGTACCCATGAGAACATTGGCTATTTTATGAAAGTGAATTACCATTACCGTAAGGATTTGGAGATTTTGGACATTTCTTGGAATACTGTAAAATACTTGGTAACTAAATAAATAAATTACACCCATGATTATGGAACATCAGGAAGAAAATAACTTCAACATTTTTTAGGGTACTTAAAGCCTTGGGATATGGAACCAATGACAGGAACAGAAATGATGTTACACCCTGCTCCCCACAATGACAAATAATATGTTGTCAACATGCATTTAGATTATGATAATGCAATTAAGTTATGCAAATAAGATATTTTATTGTTCATGTTCCCAATGTTGCCACTCCTCATATTTTGAGTGATGACTTCATGGATGTTTAAACTTTTTGTTGGCCAGTGTTGCCAATTGGTAAATTTGATGAAATAAGGTTGTGATATGAAAGATGATATAAAATTTTTGGAGATGATGTCCATCAATAAGGCCCCTTTATAGACGACAGTCCCATATAGACATACGAGCTCAGATGTAGGAATTTCGTTAAATTTTCTCGAAAAATTTTTGGACTTAGAAATTTTTTTGAACTTGAAAATTTTTTTTGAAAATATTTTTGGACTTAGAAATTTTTTTGGGGATGATTTTTGTTATTGATAGTACTCAAATTTCTCCCTACGGGATACATTTGCGGAGCCCCAGGATATATATGTAGCCGTGTACATCGTTGTTTCTTTAGAAACAGGCTATTTTCTAACCAAAGAAAAATAAAACCCAAATTAGCATATAAATTTCTACTTTCCTAGAAACAGATTATAAAATAATTTAGTTTCATAAATTTTAATCAGGCCAAGAGTCGCGTTACGTGTCAATTTAGTCACGTGATTTCTTTTACCCAATCAGGGAGCTCAGAAGCTTTTCCCCAGCTAGAAGAGACGCCATAATTGAGCAGTCTTGATTTGAACCGCGATGTAGAAAGCTGTGCCCCTTTCGGTTCAATATTTCTTTGTTCGAGAACTCAACAAAAGAGATAAAAAGTTTATTCAGTATTGTATTCTGGATCATCAGGTGTTTATATGATCATGTTATTTCTGACAAATTTGTAAGTATGAACCAACTTTCATGCTTTTGATTGCCAAGGTATTTGGCTATATCTGTGAACGACGACATGCACTTAGATTGAAGAAAAGTAGAAACGTGATACATCTCCCAACGGACCAAGGGAAATATGGAGAGATAGACAAAGTTAAAAAGAAACCCAGTAGCATAAGAAGTGCTAACCCCTGGTACAAGATCACAGAAGGAAAATATATGTGAGATAAAACTAAAGGTGGAACTATGAACGTTGATCTCGTTGCTTGATAATGAATATAAATGCCGCCGGCATGCATGTTTGCACAAACTGATGTACTGCATTTTGTATATAGATGTTGATTTGACTTGTTGCATTGTTGAAAACAAACAAATAAACCTTTGACAATTACCAGTTGTTGATGATTTTAATACAGTTGACTATTGTAAGGAATATGTTCCATTTCTACCCAACATATAAGACTCTTAACAAATCAAACAATATCAGCAATTAAGAGGACTTTAAAGAAATACAATCAATACGAACCTGGTCCACTATACCTAAGTGAGCTAAGAAACACCTCTGGCGAATGGCCAGTTAAACAAACTCACATTGAAAAACATAGAACACTATCTAGTGCCGTGCCGGTACTAGTAAGAAACCCATCCCACGGCCACATAAATCTTATTTGGTACCGTGCCCAGTTCTACAAGTAAATAGGAAACACTGGGGCGGTAACACTCTTCATATTGGCTATAGATAGGATTATGAAAACACCAACTTCAGCTAACAGAAATAGAATCTGGTGACTAAAAAGTTTGACAAATCTCAGTTTTGATGACATTCTAGTTCTCCTGCACTATAACAATAACAAAACAAAATGAAAATACTAGATGAGAGGTGGTTTGAAAATACACAGAAAAACAAAGATAATAAGAACACCTGCAGGAAATGATAGCATTACAATATGGAGAATCATATAAATATAAATATATATATATATATATATATATATATATATATATATATATATATATATATATATATATATATATATAATATATATATATATATATATATATATATATAAATATAAATATATATACACACACACACACACACACACACACACACACACACACACACACACACACACACACCTTGCCAGCAAATAAGAATACAAAAAGCAATAGAAAGGTTCACTGCATTGGGAAATATATTGAAATCAAAAGAAATCGGGCTCAACACAAAAATCAACAAATTCAGTTTTCAAAAGTCAAGTCAATGGATTTGCTTTAATTAATGGTAAGTTGGGTATTTGGGCATTTGTAATGGCAAATTTCCTAAGAATCCTGCAACTAAATCTGATTTCATTTCTATTGCATATTTGCAATGTGATTGTTTCAGTTCAAGAATTACATAACAGTGCACTTTTCCAAATATTTGAAACAACAATGAATGGCTTTGTGAGCAAGCAGTTCTGCTGCCTCAACATGAGAGTGTTAGTAATATTAATCTCCAAATGAAGAATCATCTGCCGGGCATTAGCACAACATGCAAATCCACGGACACTGTCACAGAGAGCCAACAGGCTGTATTTTATCCAGCCGAGTTCCTCATTTATTTGGAACAACTGGAATGCCACCGCATAACTCGAAGCGAGAATCTCCAGTTAGTATATCTAACCTAAGACTGATTTGTACGTGAGTATCCTTTTTTTCCCCTGTACAATGAAAGGTGTCCACTCGCCATTCAGGCAGATACTTGCCGTCTTCGGAGGGTACTACCCATTAGAGCTGGGTCGGCTCAGGAGCCATTCAGGTTATTTCAGTTCCTGGTCGACGATACTCTTTCAAATGTCTTCGCCAGGGCTCGAATTAATCCAGTTCAAGTTCCGGTCTTCAAATGTCCTCGCCTGGGATTGAACCTGGATCACCCGATCGCCAGCGCAGTGTGGTAACCATATACCAGCGCGGCTCTCAACTTAATTTTTAAACTTGATGAGTAGATGTTTCTAACTCTGCCTAGGTCAGTCCCAAACCCGGCTGGAAAAAAGGAGGAGGGCGGGCCTTCCACATTGCACATTCAAAACAAGCCAATCACTCGTTTGCTTTAAAATTTGATGAAAAGAACCAAAAGGAGAGAACTGGACTGATCTTAAAATCGACGAACTGGCACAAATTAAGGACGAAGATTTATGGACAGTGGACATGTAGAAGCATTAACGGGAAAGGATGAGCTGATGAAGGAAAATAAAATTGGAAATCCTAGCACAATTTTCATCTGGCAACCCTTGTCAATATTGTAAACATTAAAGGGAACAGTGTTTTTTTTTTCTTTTTCTTTACTCTTTGCGCTCCTTGTGTAGTATAGAGCCATAACTGTAGCTGACCCTCTTGCAGTAACCCTGCATCAAAGCATTCATATACCCTTGCAGGGATGGTTACTGTTTATTTTGTTTTAAATGACGATGGTACCAGCCCCACGCACAACCTCATATTAGTCTCCTCCTACGACATGCCGTAGAGCAGGGATCGGGAACCCGCGGCTCGCGAGCTACGTGCGGCTCTTTCAGCCATCTCTTGCGTCTCTCATCTCGTAATTACTTAACTCTTAGTGAATGAGGGATACTAAGTGATTTATTTTTTCATGCAGCTCTTCAGTTTGTTAAAATGGAGACAAAATTAAATATTTGGCTCTTTGTCACGGACAGGATCCCGACCCCAGCTTTAGGGAGTAGCATATCTTCGTGTGACAGTGCCTTAGTCATCTCGCCTGTTTTTCACCGCCATTTTGTCGTTATGTGGCAACCATCTTGGTTTACACCTAAAAATAGCTACATCAGCATAGCTGCTTACTTATAGCAGCCAATCAGAGAAGAGAAGTGTCCAGGCTAGTGCGTCAGTTGAATATTCTTTATTCATTCTGGTCGCCGGTCGCCGAGAGAGGACAAGCATTGACAAATACTGAAGTCTAGTTTAATGAAAGAACATGCCTTGGACTTAAAGTTAATGAACACTGCCTGGGTGTTCGGTTGTATTAAATGTTGATCTGTATAAGGCTTTGTGTTGCTTGAATTGCTAAGTCTGCTGCTGAGAGGGTTGCAAGCAACCAATAATTGCAACCCCTGTCAAACGATCCTTAATAAATTTTCTTAGTGCATGGGTCTTGGGTGTGAGGTACACCTAGCCCCTGTCACATTCGTTTTACTGATTACCCCGCCCCCCACCCCCAAACTGCGCGGGACGGGAGGGAGGGGGGGTGTATTCGAAAAAAAAATTTGCTTTTACTGTTGTTAGTATGGTGTTTGTATGTAGTATGTTGTTATTAATCCATATGGTGATAGAGATGAAGAATAATAAATAAAAAAGATGTTTTCAACCGAAAAAAAAATTTTTCTTTCAAAACTAAAAGATAAAAAAAAAACAGTTCAACATAAATTCAAAACAAAAAAACAAGTTATGGACTCCAAAGATTGCTTGAAGGTTTTGGTATTGCATTTCTTACTTACTTACTTAGTCATTCCCCTTCTACAGTAAGGTGTAGAGGTTTGAAAGAGAGAGTGCCAGACTATCCTATCGGCTTTCTTCCTCCTGGCCTGGTTCCATTCTAGTCCTCGGTCCTTCAAAGATTGTCTAATGTTGTCCTCCCAGCGGACTTTGGGTCGTCCTGGGGCCTGGATCCCTGGCTCTTTGTTTCTCATGCTTGTCGAGGTAGCCGATCTTCTCACATTTTGCAGACATGGCCAAACCATCTTAGTTGGGACTGTTCTACTTGGGTCTGCAGGGGGTGGCATTTTAGGCCTTGACGTATCGTCTGGTTGCGGACCATGTCTCTTCTTGTTACTTCAACCACCTTTCTCAGATACCTCATTTCTGAAGTTTAGATCTGGCTTTTGTGAGTTGTGGTCATTGCCCACGACTAGCATCCATATGTCAAGACTGGGACATAGGTGGAGCGGTATACAGCCATCTTCATTTTCTTACCAACCTCTCTCTTGCTGAGGAATTCTCGATTTATGGCCTGAAAAAGTCTCCCAGCTGCTGCTTTTCGAGTGGCCAACTCTTCTCTGATGCCTCCCTTTCGGTCTATAATAGCTCCGAGGTATTTAAAGTGGTCGACCTGCTCCAGGACCTGTTCTCCCAGCTTAATCTGATGTACTCTTTCTTCTGCAAGACACTTTGGGGCCAACACACTCGGTAATCATAGGTTACCGCGCACTGCTAGGAAAATTCGCGGGCGGAGAACACTAAGGAGAGGAAAGGTGAAGAGCGATCATTTGAGTTGCGGTCCCCAGGTGGAATGCATCAGGTGTGACCCTAAAACTTTAGTGCTCACATGCAGCTCTTTGGACATAGATAGGGACCAGTGCGAAACGAAAGATAACAGTAATTTGGCCGGAGGTCTGACCTAGAAGGGTGGAGTAATGTGAGAAGTTACTGGGATTTTATTTTCAACAGGCCCCAGTCTTCTTTTCCATGTAATTAATTGAGTTCGTTTATGAGGAGTTACTGGGGGTTTTAATTTCAATTTTGCCCCAGTCCTCTTCTCTCTGTAAGCAATTGCGTTAATTTTATTTTATTAGGCGTTTGAGTTATATTATTAGGCTGAGTAAATTTTTCTGACTAGGTAAAATCCTAGAAACCCCGACACCTACCTGGTTTAAACGGGGGTAGGGGAGAAACGACCAAGGTTCTACGCGATAACCAATCACATTTTATTTTTGGTACGCGAACGGTCAGTAGTATTATCTCACATGACGCAACTAGTACCGCCTGAGCAGAAATAAACATGAGTCAAGAGTTGTTTACGATATCATTGGCGGAGGTCAGACTTTATTAAATTGCAGCAATATTATTGGTCTCAGAGTAGGCCGTGAGGGATGCCACGCGATGACTCATAGCGTGGGTATTCCAATTATAAATAACAGCGTTTTAGTGTTAGCGCTCTCTTTGTCTCAAGAATGTCCTGCCGTGAATCAACGCCTTATCGTTTGCTCAGTGAGTTAACAATTGCTTAGCGAGAGATATTCGATAATTTGGGTATGTGTACATCTTAATGAGCAAGTAAATAGTTTCTGTAAGATCTTAGCACGTTAAAGTAAAGTTTTCTTCTGGGAGTTGAATCAAATTTATTAGACAGAAGTGCCATCAATTGCTATCTTAAGAAATAATGCAAAGGTAAGTTGGACATACAATTTTTTTCTATGATAAGTAGCAGCATCTAGGAGTGTGTAGCGGCTTTAAGATATTAGCTGTGTGAGGATAAGCGCTAAGATAAACGGGTGCTTTTGTAATATGTAAATATAACGGTCGTATAACCGCATGTTGATTATGATAATTTGCAGGGTAAATACGCGAGCGTATTTGTTTATTTTATTTAATTATATATTAATTTGTTGTGTAGTCAGGAGACAGGGGTGTAATTTGTATTACTGAGTTGGTGTAGCAACTGTGTGTGGTTATATTGTGTTAATTGGATACTCTTCCCGGGTCATTTGTAAGAAGTAGGACCGGGAAACGGGTTGCTTCAACGAAGCAAATGTTTTGACGCTGAGGCTAGACTAGCGTAACAGATTAGGTCAGCCTGTGTCAGGGAGTTTATCTAACAGACAGATATAAAGTTGGGGCGGGAAGGAGATTGGAATTTAGTGACCATTGGGTAGGAATTTTTTTTATCGCGTGTGCATAGATTTGTGTAGGGGAAAGACGGGAGATGTATTTATTTAGGGTGTTTATATGTGTTAGAGATGAGAATATTTTGACGTGTTGTATATCTGTTGTTATTATTTCGTTTTACAGCATTTTCACGGCACACAGGGAGGGTTGTAAACGGCCTTACAACTTGCCAAAGTACTTGGCCTTCTCAGGAGTAGAATGTTCGAGACTTCGCCAGTGTTGAAGGAAAACTGGTGACTCGGAAAATACCGATACCCAGTACAACCGCACCATTAATAGAACCAAGTTCTCATACAGTGAAGCACAATCTTCAGCGGGAACGGGATTTCTTAAAATCCGGAGCTCTTAGCTCATTATAACACACCACATAGGCGCGTGGCCTGGTGATGTTGGTTCTTACACGGCCATAATAAAGTCGTTTGTCCTAAACCCGAAGAGGTTAACTGGGCAGTTGAATGAAGTTTCATCAGCAAGGAAGCATCTACATTCCGAGTCAAGCACCTCGTTCGTTAAACCAATGTCATCAGCTGCAGTAGTATGGAAAGGAGAAAGGGACATCATTCCTTTCCGAATGCTAATGAGAGGAGGGGCGTAACGGAGACGCCACATCAGCAGAAGTCGGTAGTGTCAGAGAGACACTGAATCAAGACGGAGGGGAGAGAGAGGGAGAGAAAATAGCTGGGACCAGTAGGGTCATATAGTGTACTTAGAAGGACAGCCTCTGAGCTAGCGCTGTAATAAAAGTCTACTAGTGTAGCAGTCCAGTGGTGTTAGTTAGTGGCGTGTATATCGCCTAAAGCGCTTTTGAAGCTGTGTAGACAGTTAGTTTAGGCATCATCAGCAGGACAGTGACAGTAGTAACCTTAGTGTAGTCGGGAGTGTTGGCTCTACCTAGAGACCCCCACCCTGTATATTAGTTTATTTTAGTTAGTTGGGTTTAGTATTATTTTTTTGCAAGAGGGAAAGAGAGTGTGGGTATTTTAATTCGTCTTTTATTTGAAATTGTTCTTTCTTGTTCCAGTTGGTACGAACTCGCATTTTTATTAATTTTGCTGTGTTATTTGATTTTGTTGTTTAATAAACTATAAAATGTATACTGGATCAGTTTCTCTATAACTATACTGTACGTATATGCTTGTCTGTATAGTTGTGTCTGTGGACTATAGTGAAACCTTATCTCCTTTATGGTAGTCAGAGGTGGTAAGTCAATAGCTCTTAACTAATTCGCGAGTGGCGAGGGAGAGTCAATCTAGGTTCTCACCCTCGAAGCTATAAGCCTCATCTTCTACATTCACTGTCATTCTCATCTAAATCTATCTTCTCAGACTTGCTTACAACTAGTGTCTTGTCTATACTCAGACAAACTCTAAACTTAAATCCACTTGGTGACACGAACCAGGAATTGGGTAACTTTGCGGCGACAGCAAATGTTTGAACCACTCTGGATACTGCACGTCTTGCCCTATTTAAAAAAAAGTAAATTTTGTTACGACCGCTGCAAACCTTATCTGATCGGAAATATAGTGTAAATGTATGCCACAATTATTTTCTTATTTATTAGAATTTTACGCAGTAATGTTCTTGAATTGATTCAAAACGGGTAGATAAAAGAATAACACTCTGTTTGATGCTGCCATCATTTTGATGTCATAATCAGTGCCTGGATGTCCATGATTTCAAGAGTTGTGCTGGCGGTGGTACTGAAGAAAGATAATAAATATAAAGGAGATTAAGGGGCTGAAACGAAAGGAAATTACGGAGCCGAAACACTTGGTCGACTGGGGGCTTCTGATTGTCAGATTGGGTCCTGTTGTATCGCTCTGCATAGAGTTTTCTACCACCATTATTAGCCTAAATTGCTATTATATCTGATATGTTTGAGACTAAATTACACAAATACAAACTTTCTGCAAGCAGGAAAGCCAACTCATCCCAAACCAGATATCTTTGAACATCTATTCATGATTGTGCTGACTGGGACATGGCAGTCGATCTACTTATAAGGACGAGGGGCATAATCGGAAACCTTTAAAAAACCTCAGAGACGACCAATAAATGCTGCAATCCTTATCGCCGCATCAGATTACAATGATTGAGCTGAAAGTGTCATTTGAATCGAGATTAGACGAGCATAATTCATCATCATAAATACCCTGTATAGAGTTCCTATCATTTATTCAGTTTTAAATGCGGCGCCCGAAAGGTGCAACAAAATTAAACATCTGCTATCTATATTTTTCTATGACATCATCAAGTATGATGCTCCTTCACTTAATAAAGAAATATAATTGATTCCAGATGAATTAATGGGTTTTACATAGTATTTAGAAAATAAATGTCAATTAAAACAGTTGAATGTTAAGTTATAACATTTATTCAATATTTCATCTGAGATTATACGAGTACCGTAAGTTGTAAACGATGCAGTTGTTAACTATTGTGGATAAAAGTGGATTATGAGGATGGAGGTTACAAAATCTATCTTTAATGAAAGAACCGATTCTTGCTTCTAATTTTTTGTGTGACGACACAATTCTTAACCTTCCTCCTCGCGTTGTCACATTCGTCTCAGAATGTTAACTCTCTCTCTCTCTCTCTCTCTCTCTTCCCTTACTGCGTGACGTCATGTGTGGACGACCCTAATGGCTTCAAAGGAGGGTTGGGCATAAGACTAGCTATCCTATTGTAGAACATAGCAAGCAAGCTACATATACTTCAAGCAGATTATGAGTACAGTATATGAATATTCATATGTAATTTAAATCTACAGCTAAGTAAGGACGAAAGCCCTCGATCAATGTGATTAAAGATGCAAAAGTGAGAAAATTTCAGAATATTCAAGATAACCAAGTGTATCTTATTTCACCTTGGAGAATTTTCAGAAACCAATCTTGTTAATTTGTATAAAAAGAATAACCGTGCAAGTGCAACACATTCGTAACAAACAAATAAGTTTATTCGTGGATTGCAACTTCTTTTTTTTCCATATTCCTGTGACCTTTTGCTGGTTTGACAAAAACCAAATCTATTCACAATAATAATATATTTTTAACAAGGGCCGGGATCACACAAAATTCACACATTCTACTTAATAAAGTCAATAGACCTCACTTTGAGCCCCAGAAGGGGTATTAAAAAAAAAAAATTTTTTTTAAATCACTTTGAGCCCCAGGATCGCTTCTCGGCCTTTTGGCTAAGATCAAAGTGTAGTACTGATCGATTTTCTCAGATTTTCGTGCGGATTACCATTGTTGTGAGCGTGTGTGTTTTTTTCTAAGTGGATATTTCCTTTTTTTCCAAATCCAAAATGGAAGTGCAAGATATTATTCTAAACATGGAAGACGCCCTGGAAGGCGGGTCGTTACACAGACCCGGTACCCTAGTTCTAACAACATCCAGGCCACAAGCCGCGAGAGCTTCTTACTCGCTGTTGGCGAACATTTTGGCTGGACCGGCAGGGGTGGGCTCAAATAACATTGCAGCCCTTTACAGATTCTCAAACCCACTAAAATGGAATGCGACCCTGACGACGTCAGCACATAAAACGCACTTTCAAAACCTTCATGGGAAGAAATTTGAATGGGCTAATCCCAAGATGTCTATAATCATAGAACACCAAGAAAAGGAGAAATCCAAGGGGGTGCTACACTGGCTACCCCCAACGATAAAAAAGGACGCTGTTCTACAAATCGTCACATCCATTACGGGCGACAAAGAAGCTGAAGCTTTCCAATTGCGAAACGCCACAGATAAATGGCCCTTCATGAGTAATCCGACCAAAAACATCCCGCACTATGTTAACATGAAGCTACAATCGCAAGGACACGAGACAAACCAAAACACTTTCGTTACAATGACCGGCAGACGAACGCCATGCGCGATATGTGGTCTAGACAGTCATTGGGTCAACCAATGCCCAAAAAAGAAACCGCAAGTAGCAACCACAATCACAGTTCCGGATAAGGAACAACCTACAAAATCTGCACCACCAACATCAGCTGCACCTTTAATGCAAAACACTCCCCAGAAAGCAGATGACGTACCACAAGACACAAACAACATTGCTTTACTCGAATCTGACCCAGATGATATGAACAATGAAAATTTTACAGTCTACGTAAACAAGAGGAAAACACAACGTCCTTCACGCACATCTTCAACCACTCTTTCACTAGGATTAAAGTTATGACAAACTCCATCTTTGGCAACTGCTTGCTTGGCTAGTATTCGATTGGAAACTGTTTTTTACAAAAAAGCTTGTTGGTTTGTTTAGTTTTAACTAAGTTAACCTTTGAAAACACTCTTTCGACGCATGCTGAGGAGTGAGCGTGCACATGAAGTCAGCCAAAACATCAAATTTCTTCTGGTTATTAGCATCTGTTACTTGTTGCAGTCCCAGCTAGAATGCGGGCGGATCCTCATCCACTAGATGTCCGAGGTCTTTTCGGTACGATGCCAGTTCTCGCCATTGATCAGACAGACGATCAAGGCTCTCTTCTGAAACAACTGTTGGGAACTGCGCTGCTAATGGAATGACAGAAGGTTTGTTGATCTCGAGAGCTTGCTTTGGATCCAACAGCTGCATTTGCGCCAGAACACTGTTTTGTTCAAGTGGGAACCTGCGTCGTATTTGAGTACAAAGTTCAATCAGGTATGCCAATGCATCCTTGCGAAACTGGACTTCTTTATCTCGTAACGGTTGTCGGATTAACTGCGCTTCACATCGTCCACCCAGCTCAATGTAATTCAGTTTCTTGTGTACCTGTACATCTGAAGGATCAATGTCGGCAAGAGTGCGATGCTCATGCTGCAATACTTCCTGCCTAATAAACATACTGAGAAGAAAACGATACTCTCTTGTTACACTCGTGTACACTTTGTGAAGACGGAAGTTCTCGGACTGGAATTCCATGTTCATGACGTTAACTTTATCCAGTATGTAGCCGACAAATAGAAGCATGTGCTTCGTGGCAACAGTGTTCATCGTCTGCAGGATTTGCCCCGCACCGTCGACGTTGTCCACTGAAGCTTCGGATCGGAAATACAAGTGCAGAGCATCCCATTGCTCAAGGACCCTCTCAATGACTGCTTCACGGGACAGCCAGCGTGTTTCACACAGCTTCAACACTCTATGTTTCTGGGCCTGAACTACATCTTGTATTAACTGGAACTGGAGATTTCTTTTACTACTACGCGAAAAATAGAAGCAGACATTCTTTATGAAAATTTCAAGCCAAAATGGTAGGTGGTTGCTGGCAGCATTTGCACAAAGTGCAAATGAATGACAAACACAGCCGATAACAAAGGCATGTGGAATCTCTTTCTTCAGATGTGCCTGTAAACCACTTGCAGTCCCCATCAAAGTGGCACAGTTGTCTGCAGCAAAACCAATGACGTTACTAAGTGGGATTTCATGCGTGCTCAACAATTTCTTAACAGCTGTAAACATGCCAAGACCAGTCCCATCCTCCACCTCAATGAGGTCTAACAGTGAATCAACTACTTTTTTGTTTTTGTGTCACAGAATCGCACAACGACTGCCACCATCTGGTTCGTAGAAATATCAGTACTCTCATCAACGAGTATAGAAAATTTCTGATTTCTGCAAATGTTTATAACGTCAAGCCGCTCAAAATGAGCAATGTCGTACTGCATCACATAGGCAGCCTTGGTGCGCTTCAGTGACATTTGTTGAGCAATTGTGCTGTCTGGAAATATCTGCTTGCAACATTCAATCAAATGATCAGCTTGCGAAAACGGAGTATTATGTTCTGCCATGAAAGCCGACAACACTATCTCCGCTTTAGCAATTTTGTCTTGGAGACAGGGCTCTTTTGGCTTGATGAAAAACTTGTTAATGTTCAGAGTTTTGCTTTTGGCTTCGAAGTTTTTCATGTGCTTCTGTGTGCTTTTATGTGTCAATAAAGCTGTTTTGTTGGCATTAGTTAATGTACAGGAACAGACCGTCCAAATCGCAGCATAGCGATTACCAGAGTCCGGCTTTATCCAATCCTTCAGTTCGCTGTCTGTTAGCCATTCCTCACAAAAAGCCTGCTGATACCATGGCTTCACTTTTTTTACGCGGTGGCGTGTGTGTCGTCATGCTACCACAACTACCTAGCGTACCTTCATCATCGTTCATTTTATAATTTTATAATAACAAAAAAAAAGAAAACAGACAAACAATATGCTGTTTATCTGCTTAAGTCTAAAATTAAAAAGAAGACGTTATAACACATCGCAAAAATGACTGAGTATTGCAGATGACAGCCATCAACAGAATAACAGTAAATAGATAGCTGATGTAATCGAGTCAAAAAACAACGTCATTGATGTGGTTAAAAACAAGAATTAAATTTAAGTGGAATAAAAAATATATAGCACATAATGTTTTACATTTATTTATAATATACATATAATGTATAATGCTCAGTGCACAGAATATACATACATTGTAAATGCCAACTGTCAAATATACCCAGATTAATGCAGATTTGGAAAAAAATTACCCAGATACCCAGACGGAACGCAAAAACCCAGATCTAGTAAGAAATACCCAGCTGTGGCATCACTGGATCTAACCTTCTAAAAATGGAAAAGAACTCTTTCCCAAGTGCGTCACACATTACACAGACGACCCAGAGTCATAGAAGGGAAATTTGTGGATGTTTAAAGACTTTAAGAACTTTGCAACCAAAATAATTCATATACCTTGTAGATATAAATTCAAGTACAGATAGAGGTGCAAGATATATAGTGGAGACACATATATGCATGTGCAAATTGATAAACACAAGTATGTATTTACAATGCTATAACTCTCTTATTTTTCAAGACATCCTTTCCTTTTGTAGTATCTTGATCCTTACATATTGTTCTGCCTTGTGGTTTTTCACATCTTTTTTCATCACATAACCACACCCGTTCCTCCAATAGTCCTTTTTGTCACTTATCATCCTTTAATCCTTGTCCCAAGTCTCGGGCCTTTCTTTTCTTGAGTGGCAATTTGTTCTACATCCATCAACCTTATTTCTTACCCACACAGATGCTTAAGTACCTTTCCTCTTCCTAGAACTGACTGCACCTCTCTATGCAGTAACAAGGGAACTGCATACTCTTTTATTTTATGTAAACGTTTAAGGGAATAATGTTTGGTTTTTCATGGCGCACACCTTTTTGCACCCCCCAACTCTACGCCCTTTAGTTTAACCCTTTTGTCTTTAAACATAAACGGTTTAACAAAAAAACTAAACTCTTTGGAAAAACTAATTAAAAAATATCAACCCGATTTTGTTTTCCTGCAAGAAACTAGAGTTCCGGGCCAAACAAATCACAACAAAATTAGGCTTAAGAAACGGGTGGTTTAGTACAGGGACATCACACACAGGTGTTGCGATCTTACAATCATCAGAAGCTGGGAAATAACACACCATAAACATGGACACTAACGGCAGATTAATTTCTGTCCAAGTACACAATAAACAAAGTGAACAAGACACATACACATTAGTCAATATATCCGCTCCCAGCCAAAGAGCAAACCAGCCAGCTTTTTATGGAGAACTGACTTTTTGTCACTACACTACAAAGGAAAGAACTTAATTTTAGGAGGGGATTTTAATTGTGTCATGTCTGACCTAGATCTCGCAGGTCGAACCTTACAAACACAGAACACAAATGTAACTAAGAATCAGACATCTCAATTGAAGATATTACAAACTATTTTAGAAGAGCATAGTCTGAATGATGCCTTTAGAAGTGTTGAACCAAATAACACTGGTATACACACATTTTGGTGCCTTAAATGTTATAGCTGTTCTTAGGTAATTTTGGGTTGCTGATTCCAAAAATGTAATCAGATTTCTTCTATCAGCTCTAGTTTTTGAGATAACTAAGAATGACCATATTAGTAGGGCAATTGTTATGTACACTCCTAGAGTTAGGTGCTATCAGTGGCATTTTGACTTTAGTCTGCATTCATATTATATGTAATTACTGTGCATATATTACCAAAAATGTAATAAAACTTTATCACTAGCACTTGTTTAGTCAACACGCAAAAAGGATCTTTTCGAGGACTTCCTGGAATGTGATATGTCCGGACAGTCACGCTTAAGGGTCCAACAGTAATCTGCCATCATGTGGGCATCCCAAAGTCCCTGGTATCTCTCTTCCATTGTTTTTATATCTTGGTGAAATCTTTCACCTTGCTCCTCACTAAAGTCGCCAAGATTCTCCGGAAATAAATGTAAATGGTTATGGAGGTAGTGCAATTTTATGCTCATGTTGCATCCAAGTTCACAAAAAACTCGACAGCATGTTTCCAACTAATTCAGAATAATTGTCTGCTTTAAAGTTACCCAGAAAGTTTTGCACAACTAAAACAAATGATGACCAGGCTGTGGACTCTGTTCTGTTCATGGAATCAATAAAATTTGGATCGTTTATTAACTTTCTAATTTGAGGTCCATCAAAAATTCCAGCTTTAAGTTTGTCTATGCTCAATTCTGGAAACTTTCTGCATATGTAATTAAAACAGGTACCATCTTTGTTCATTGCCTTAACAAATTGCTTCATCAAGCCAAGCTTTATATGTAATGGTGGCAGTAGAACTCTTTTTCGGTCAATCAGAGGCTTATTGACAATATTTGTTTCTCCAACTTTAAATTCATCCTCAATGACCACTGTTTCTTTGTCCAGTGCATATCTTTTGCCTTGCTATCACACAAACATATAAAGCATGGATATTTGGTGAATCCCATTTGCTGGCCAAGCAAGAAGTTCATCATTTTAAGATCTACACAAACCATCCCAGTTATGTTCTAAATACTTCAATTTTTCCAGAACTGTGCTTATTGTAGCATATTCTCCTCTTCATTGTAGTAGAATCAGCAATTGGAATTGAGCCATATTTGTTACCATTGTGTAAGAGAACACCCTTCAAACTTCTTTTAGAGCTGTCAAGATGAAAAGTCCGCGCACTCATACTAGGTGTATAACTTACACCCATTTTAGTTTAACAAGAAACCTCCTATGGGTTATGTACCTGGTATGTTACTTTTTATTTTTTTTTATTCTTTTATATTTTTATATAAATAAAAAAAAAACTAAATTGAAATAATAATAATTAAAAATATTTTAAAAGAATAAAAATAAAAAATAAAAAATATTATATATATAGAATTTAAGAACATTGATGTTGATATAATGGTAATAAGTGTGGGGAGGGGGGGGGGGTTAGGATATTTAGATGTTTTAAATAATATTATTGGGTTTGGTTTTAATTGGGGTGGTATGGTTGTGGGTGTATTGTTAATATTTTGTTGTAGAATT
>JAMPIV010011992.1:0-49830 GCA_024509875.1 Oreohelix idahoensis
CGGAGAAGTGAAGCCGAAGAGCCGATCAAAAATTATCTTATCTTTATTAACTAGGTGGTATGAATAAGCCGCCAAAGCATCTCCCGTAAGCAATCTGGGATAAATATGTAGAATATTAGTGATTTTATCCACATTTAAGGACCTACAGGTGGGCCTAAAACCTATCCAAAAATAAAAAAAAAAAAATATCAACGTCGTCAGACGGGGGGTTAAAATTTAGGTAATTTTAGGTGAAATTTCCTTAAATTATCATAGCCTGGATGAAGCTTGCCTTACGAAAGTCTCCCTGCGAATTAGCTTCATTGAGTTAACCTAATTCTATCATATTCCAATTCGGCAAGTTTTTCAAATCATGCTGACGTTTCGTATCATTCTCTTCTGTCTCAAGCTGAAGTCCCTTTTTGCATTTTGTTCAGCTATTAATCTTCTTTCTTCCATTTCCTTTTGTTTAACTTCCATTTCCTTTTGTTTAACTTCCATTTCAATCTTAAGTTTATCTGCAGCCTCCAATCTTTTCTGTTCTGCCTCACGCAGTAAATCGTTTCATCTTCTAATTCATAACTCATTTTTTTTTTCATTCTCCCTCCTCAATCCGTTTTTGATCTGCCTCAAATTTTATCTTCTTCTCATTTTCCTCAGCCTCAATCCGTTTTTGATCTGCCTCAAATTGAAGTTTTCTAGTCTTAAAGTTTCTAACTTTCTCTGTTCGGCTTCTATTTCTTGAGCTTTCCTATATTCTGAAAGTGCGAATGTTTTTTGCCTCTAATCAGGAGCCATCTGAAAGGGCTTTTTGCTTGGCGCTAATGAAAATAATCTAGTGAATACATTATGCTTTATAAGTAGTCACTATACTCTTAATTTCTAAATATGATAATTAATTAAATGTAAATTAATTAACCTTGTTAATGCACCGAATGGTCTTCGTTCCTGTCCTAGAACGGTATATCATACTCATATAATTTGTCAAATATATTAATAATCAATAAAATTAAATTTATGTAATGAAATGCCATAGACAATAGCAACAACAATGACAAGACGAGATACTAAAAGACAGTAGAAAACAGTCGCAGAAATCCAATAAAAATAAAAATGTGAAACTAAAATTAGAATGTCGTAAAAAGTTACGATGATAACTGCGATCAAATACTAACCAATACAATTCACAAGACAGTGAAAAAACATATGTTTTGAAAAGAACAGAACGATAGTCAGGTGAGGATGACGGAATATACAAACAAAAAACAGTATAAAACTAAGGTACGAGTAAAAATAACTGTGAAAACAACAATTAAAAACTTGACTGAACAGCTAAACAAATACTATCATAAGAAGCAAGTAGCGATCGGAACTACAGCAAGGTTTCTAGCCTTGAACCGGAATTATCGCTCAATTGAAACTTATAAATCAAACCCTATAGAACATCTGACAAAGAGCCCGAATCGGCTTCGAGATGAACCTCGTTTGTCAGATCGACCTCCCTACCACCCACGACGGATATACAACATAGAACATGCAACATGAAAAGTATATTGGTGGACATAGAAGAGAATAGGCACAGCCAAACACAATACAGTAATAAACGAGACTCCGTTTATACTTATCTCGGCTGATCAAACAAAAAATGTGCCTCGTCTCCGTAAATGTACGTTTGAGAATCGAAATACTTCGGCCTGAGAATTTGAGTATAGCTCGCACGTAAATAAGGACCAAAAGGATGATGTCCAACGTAGGTAGTCACTGGAGAACTTGGTGTTGAGGTTCATTGCTGACCTTGACCTTCTGATAACAGTCGTGTAGATTCCATGATGAAGACACGGGTCTTTCTGTCTAACGATTTTTGGAAAGATATTGAGTAAGTTCCCTTCTTTGAAACTTGTCCAAAACACACTGTGCCGCCATTTAATGTTGGGTTCTTTTGTGATGGTAGTTGAGAGAAACGGTATGCTAGTGGTAGATGTATCAATGACTAGCTTAGACACGCGAATGGTTTCAATGAAAAGTTGTCAAAAGGTTATTCAATCAAATTCCAACGAGTGGTAGGCAATTGGCCAATGCATGACTATAATCAACTCGTTGGTTAAAGTTATTCAGGTTTATTGACGAATGACAAACGGCAATCAACGACACGATCAAGACAAACGATGAGAGCATCATAATTATAGTTACTGTTGATAATAATACATTCCTGTAGATTTCTTTATCAATCAAGACCTTTTCTATCCAAGTGACTAGGATTCCCAAACAGTTGTCATTTGAGATACATTAAGGTAGTGTCCGTTAACCTTGTTCCAAGGACGTCTGTAACAGTAAACGGATGCATGCTCATGGATGACGCTTCCATATAATACTTGTTTAAATCCCAGACTTTCTCCTTACAATAATCTATACAGTTTGATATAATCCATAAAAGTCCTACACGAAAATACAATCAGGTTAGCGACTTCAGTTGACTAACCTCTCCTACAAAATATGCCACGACCTTGGCATAGGCATTACAAAAATCCAATATTCAAGATATGATCAAATAGTTATCCTTTACTCGTAGGACTTCCCACTACGAAATATTACAGTGAAGTAAAGATCTCAACTGTTCCATTCTAGGAATCCACTAACATATGGATTCCCGCTAGAATCCAGTGATGATCATCTGTTCCACTTTATTCATAGACGTATAAATATACATGAAGGTTCAAACGAAACTTACGTATTGAACTGCATGTTGGCTTCACCCTGAAGACCCAACAAAATCCTTCATAACAATTCTTCCATCGAATTGTTCAGAATCAAAATAATAACATACGGGCAGAGAGAGAGTCCATCTTGCCCCTACAACAGCTGACGTCATAATCCTCCACTAGGTTACCCGTGCGCAAAGAGCAACTCATACTCTGCATTGTGCACGTCGGTGCGTGAATAAAACGTACGCACAAATAATATAACTATATCAAGACTGGTGCGTACATTGGCAGGACCGAAGACTACCCCCTTAGGAAAACGTACGCAACAACAACATTAGACAATGTTTGAAGGACCGAGGACTAGAATGGAACCAGGCCAGGAAGAAGACAGCTGATAGAATAGTCTGGCGCTCTCTCTTCCAAACCTCTACACCTCACGGTAGAAGGGCAACGACTAAGTAAAGTAAAGCTATACTGGCTGGTAAAATATACCCTAACAATATTGTTGTAGTTATATGAGTCCTAACAAGGACTGTTAGGTTATATTCGGGTTGGAGTTATACGAGGCCTAACAAGGACGATTAAGTTATATTCAGGTTGGTTTTCTTCTTCATCAATCATACCAGGAAATACAATCATTATACCTAATTCCCTAAGATATAATCAGTATACCTGATACATTCATAGTAAAACAAAAATCCTAAAGTTACATTAAATATATACAGGTTTAGGGTATTTTTTGGTGGTTTCCTTCTTCAGCAATCATACATGACACTATAAAATACAATCATTATACATGATATAGTCATAGGTTATATTCAGATTGGAGTTATATGAGTCCTAACAAGGACTGTTAGGTTATATTTCAGGTTGGAGTTATAGGAGTCCTAACAAGGACTGTTAGGTTATATTTCAGGTTGGAGTTATATGAGTTCCAACAAGGACTGTTTTGTTATATTTCATATTGGTTTTCGTCTTCAGCAATCATACAAGGAAATACAATCATTATACCTGATTCCATAAAATATAATCATTATACATGATACAGTCATCGTAAAACTAAAATACTAAAGTGATATTATATCATCATCATCATCAGTTGCCATCTCCACAACGAAGGTTGGCTGTAATGGATCTCCAACGTCTTCTGACTCTTGTCTTGATGGTGCACTCTGATAGACTCTTTCCTGTCCATCTCTTGATGTTGTCTTCCCACTTATAGCGCTGTCTTCCCCTTGCACGTTTGCCTTCAACTCTCCCTTCTGTTATGGTCTTCTGCAAGGTGTTATGCCTTTTTATGTGGCCAAAGTATTTTAGCTGTCGAACTTTGACCTCCCTCATTAGTTCTCTTTTCATACCTAGATTTTCTAGGACCTCCTTATTTGTTTTCATCTCTTTCCATGAGATATTATATACAGGTGTTTTTTTTTTCTAATCCGCGGCACTCGAGCTTTCCAGCCTTTTTGGCCCAATGACATGTCATTGCGAGGCTGGGTAGACAGTGGACTTTCCTTCCAACCCGGTCAGGAGCTTCGCTCCTTCCCATTCACAGAGGGTTTATCTGCAGGAGCCTTTCAGGTTATTCAGTCAAATTCCCGGTCGATGACACTCCTACAAATGCCGGCGCCCGGGCTTGAACCTTGAAAACCTGGTCGCTAGTGCAACGTATTAACCATTACACCAGCGCGGCTCCCTATATACAGGTGTAGGTTATTTTCAGGTGGGTTTCCTTTTCAACAATCATACATAATAATAAAATACAATCATTACTTGTAGGCCCTATATGATATAGGCATATTGAAACTCCTAAAAGTTTATAGTAAGTTTACCTACCCTCTAAGATTTATACAAGCCAGATTTTGACTCGACTTAGTGAAGCCAGTCTGCCCCGTCATGCATGTAAGCAGGAATCAGTCTTGACAGCTTTCTCTTCAAGTCTTTTGTTCTGGCTGGTCTTCGTGTGTGTGTGTATTTGAAAAAAAACGCGCCCCCATATATAGGTCAACGCACGTAAAGCTTCTGCGTAAGAAACCCTTTTGATTGGTTCTCTGCGTTTTAGTCTTTTTAATTGCCGACCCTTTTGATTGGTTCTCGGCGTTTTGGTACTTTGCTTGAACCGAGTTCCGAAGCAACAGTTCTTTTTTTTTCCTTTTATTTTATTTTTCCTTATTCATTCTGTCTGTTGCCATCTTGCGGGAAAGTGACTTCGTGTAACTTAATCTGTCTGAGAGTCTGTTGAACATGGATTGGCTGTGCATATTTGTATACCGACATAGTGTATTAACAAAGAAGTGGATTTACACACGACTTTACGACATAGCCCCCATTCTTTCCTAGCTTTGACCTGTCATAGCTGATGTGTAAACACACGATGTAGTTAATCCTTTCTCGTCTGTCCTTCCAGAGTAAAAGGGTGTCTACTTAAAAAATCAGCTCCTACATTTTCTCTTCTCGGAATGTAATTCACTGTAAAGGAATAAGGCGTCAGAAGCAGACTCCACCTTAACAATCTCGAATTTAACTTTCTAGATGCAGCCAAGAATGTTAAAGGTTGGTGATAACTTTGGACAATGAAGTGTGTCCCACACAGGTATGGTGAAAATGTGTCGATGGACCAGATTAGAGCCAAACATTCTTTCTCTATCGTCGAGTAATTCAACTCAGCTGTATTCAGCTTCCTACTGGCGTAGGCAACGGGTAAAGTTCCTCCGGCTGGGCTTTTGATTGCTGCAAGAGAGTTGCACCAATACCTGTACTGCTAGCGTCCGTCCTTAATAATAATTCATGTGTGATATCGGGTAGCGTAAGGATGGGTTTGCTGATGAGTTTTGCTTTTAGCTCTGTGTAAGCCTTTTCACAATCAGCATTCCATTGGATTTTATCAGGATGTCCTTTCTTAGTTAAGTTAGTTAATGGTGCACACAGAGAGTTAAAGTGTGGTATGTTTTTTCTGATAGAACCCACATAATGACACAAATGATCTTACATCTTTCTTCGTTTGAGGTCTTGGTGCCTTCTTTAACTTCTCAACATTCTTTGGGTCAGGAGACATATGACCTGTAGAAATAGTGTGACCTAGGAATTCCAACTCCTTACAACCGATACAGCACTTGGTTGGACGTGCAGTCAATCCAGTTTCTTTCAGTCTGTCAAACAACACGGAGAGCGCTACTATATGCTCTTCAAATGTGTTTGTAGCAACAAGAATGTCATCCATAAAGTTAGTGACATGGGGATTTTGTAGAAGTTCCAACAATTTCCTCATCATTCTTGAAAATATACTTGGAGCATTTTTCAGTCCGAAGGGTAGTACATTAAACTCGTAGTGTCCGTCTGATGTACTAAATGCCAGCATTTTCCTAACTTCTGGTTTCACTGGTATTTGGTAGTATCCCTTGCTTAGATCTACCTTCGATAAATACCTAGCTTTACTCAGTGTAGAGAACAGCTGGTTGGTGTCAGGTAATGGGTCCACCTGAGATTCTGTGATCGCATTTAGCTTCCTATAGTCAATACATAACCTGTGTTCACCACTCGGTTTTGTTAATAGCACCACACTTGAGCTATAGGGGGAGTCTGACTTTGAGATCATTTTCTCCTTCAACAAATAATCAACTTCCTCCCTTAGTGCTTGGGCTTTCGCATAGGGTATAGGGTATGTTCTCATTCATACGGGTGTAGGGTCAGTAACCTTCATGTTGCACTCTGACAGATTTGTACGCCCTGGCTTATCTGTGAGCACATCAGCATGGGTTTCCAACACCTTCTGAACCTTCTTCTTCTGCTCTGGAGTTAAATGTTCACTAATGTTTACTTGAACATAATCCTCTATGGTTGTGAGTGGATATTCCATAGAGTGAAGTGGTTCACCTTGCATTTCTGTTGCAATGGCTAAGGTCATGATATGTGCAACTTCTGATGATTCCTTGTCATAGTACTTTTTAAGCAGATTGACATGATATACCTTCTCCTTTCCTTTCTTGTCAATCTTATAATTGGTCCTGGAAAGTTGTTCCAGTATGACATAGGGTCCCTGCCATCCAATCTGCAATTTATTATTGCTGGTTGGCAACAGTAATAACAATTTTTCACCTACCTCCAGTTCCCTATCCTTTGCTTTTTTGTTGTAGTACGCAGCATGCTTCCTCCTGGCCTGTCTTAAGTTATCATTTGCCAGTTTCCAACCTGTTTTCAATCGAGATGTCAACTCGTTGACGTATAGTGTGAGGAAGTCACTGTTTCCTCTGCTTTTTCATCAGTCCATGTCCGCAGCAATGCTTCCATTGGACCTTTTATTGGTCTTCTAAACAACAATGTAGCTGGAGCCAATCCAGTTGAATTGTGGGGTACTTCCCTATATGCAAATAGTGCAGCGGGTAAGTATGTATCCCAAGTATCAGGTTTTTCACTTGCCAGCTTTCTAAGATTGAAATTAGCGTACCATTGAACCGCTCTACTTGACTGTTCCCTTGGGCATGGTAGGGACTACAATGATAGTGCCTGGCTTGAAATATCCTGAATACTTCTTGTGTTAGTTTTCCCTTAAACTGAGAACTATTGTCAGTCAATATCCGATGTGAGAAACCTAATCGGGGGAATATTGTTAACTGGGCCTCTGCCACATGCTTTGAATATATAGCTGACATGGCCACTGCTTCTCCCCACATAGAGCAAGTATCAACCAAGGTCATGATTTAAGCATTCTTCTTCTTGGTCCTTGTGAGGGGTCCAACAATATCCATTGCAACACCTTCAAAAGGGGTTCCCATAATGGGCATTTCTCCCAGTGTTGCTGGTGCAGTCCTATGCTTAGGAGCTACTTTTCGGCATTCTGGACAGGATCTTACATATCTCTTGATATCCTCTGTGATTCCTGGCCAAAAGTAATGACAGGCTATCCTTTGTCCAGTGGCCCCTTTTCCCATATGTCCACTGAAGGGTATAGCATGTCCTAGCGTCATAATCTTCTCCCTGTAAGATTTTGGCACTACTAGCTGTCCATCCCTTTAGGTCCTGTTCCAGCTTTTCTGTAGAGTAGGCCATTCTTCATGTAAAAGTCTCCTTTCTCTGGAGGGTTATGTGCTTTAGGTAATTTGCCAAAACAAGGCTTCAATGTGCTGTCTGCTGTTTGAGCCTTTTTCATCTCTTCTGGATGAGTATTGATAGGATTATCCTCCATTTTCCTGGAGCTTTCCCTGGTCTGGACGGTTGCCATAACTACAAGTTTTATAGGTTCTCCAAGGAAAACATACCTACACCCCAGAATCAAAGGGTAAATAGGGTCGTCCATCACTGCTGCTTTGATTTCTCCTTCCACATAGCGAGATCTTATGTTGATTCGGGCTATGGGTAGGGTCATGGTTCTTGCTCCCTTGATCGGTCCTCTGATTTCCACTGTTTCTGTGGTTATCTGGTCAGGACTCACTAGAGAAGAGCACACTACTGAATCAAAGTCCAATCCTGTGTCATATAAACACAGTACTTGAGTGCCATTCACGGTCACTTCCTCACAGACAGGGGGATGATGGAGGTCCTTCTGACTTACTGCCAGTTTCTTCCTTCCCTGCTTCCCTGTTGTAAGACATGCGTGATGAGGATTTTTCCTTCTGCAGTCCGCAGTATTGTGGTTACTCATTTGACAAGTTTTACACCACTTTCCTTCCTTCCGGTAAGGTGTCTTATCCGATCTTAGAGGGTTTTTGTCCTTTTGGTCAAATCTTTGTTTGTTCCTTGTGGTATGGTCCTTTTGTTCATATTTGGTATAGTTTTGTGATGATTTGAAGTTTTCACCCTGCTTCTTCTTATTTCCTAATAATTCTGCCTGAGCTGCTTGATATCTCTCAGCAACAGTTACAATATCTTCCAATCTCTCTGCTCCTTGTTCCATGATAAACTTCCTCATTTCTTGAGGCATGGACTCTTTCACTTGCTCCATCATTATCATTTCTTTCAGATCCTGACACTTTCCTAAACTACTCCATTTTGCCAAATAAGTTTCCAATCTAGCAGATAATTTGTGATAGTTTTCTCCTGGAAGAAGTTTAGCTGTTCGGAATTTTTCTGAGTTCTTTTCATATCTCACAAGCAATGCCTGCTTCAGGATTTCATAATCTTCCTGGTCATCTTTTGAGAGCTTCAAATACACATCATAGGCCACACCTCTCAATCCCTGAGATATTTTAAGACTCCACTTTTCTTTCTCTAAGCCATAGGTAGTGGCGTCTCTCGTATCTATCCAGGTACGACTCAATGGCGTCTTCTTTTTCCACAAATGGGTCCAGATGAAAATTCATGGCCCCACTTGAGGTGCTCTGGCTGGAGCTACTCTCAGATTGAGGTGAGCTATCACTATTATTGCCAGCAGTTGCCTGAATTTCAAGCTCTTTTAATCTCAACTGATGGTCTCTGTCTGCTTGCAATTTCCTTTCCTCAGCCTCAATTTTCTTTTCCTCATTTTCAGCCTCCAATTTCTTGGCTTCAGCCACAGCTGCTAATTTTCTTTTTTCCACTTCTAATTTCTTGGATTCTCTCTCAGCTTCCAGTTTTTTTGGCTTCTCTCTCAGCTTCCAGTCTTTTGGCTTCTCTTTCAGCTTCTACTTGCAATTTCCTTTCCTCTCTATCCATGTGTTTGTCCACTTCTGTTGTGACATACTGAATAAGAGCGTCACCAGTCATATTTAATTCCTTACCCATCTGCATGATCGCAGTTCTGAACTTCACTAGATCAGCCATGACGTTACTTAGAGAGGGTATGTAATTTTACTCTATCCAAATTATTGTAATTAAACTTAATTAATTTAATTGAACAAATAATTTCCGTGCAACTTTGTAGCATCAACTATTTACTGAGTACTAAATAGTACTCCTCCTAAGAAAACAATTTTAAAAAAATTATATTTATTGAAATTTTTTTCAAAAATTTGTTTCTTTTTCTTATTCTATGGGTGGCACAAGATAGAGTTAGTAGATAGATGAATAGACTAAGTTGGCTCAAGATATATAGAAATATCCCAGGAACGAGCCCCCAGTGTAGCGGAGGTTTTTTGTATGGTATTTAGGATCAGTACAGTAAGTACTGACAGTACAGAAATAGGATTTCTGCAGGAAAATGGTGAAGTCCCAGTGTATGAGAGAACTACTGGTATCACAAATTAGTTACGGCTGTGAATGATCTGATCTCGAAAAATTAGTAGAGTGGAGACAGTCATAAAATGCCACCCCGCTGTGTAACTAACTGTGATATTAAAACAAGGAAACAGATTTCACTTAACAATTATAAACTTGACAAGTCGTTCAAATACAATTTCCTTATTTATTAAGTATATACACTATCTACTCTTGTGCTGAAGGGTGGATGTTGGAAGAGAATGAATGTTTGCCCCTAAGTATTTGTAAGTTTATATATATTTTATATATATATATATTATATATATATATATATAATATATATATTTTATATATATATATATATATATATATATATATATATATATATATATATATATATTTTATAAATATTTGTGAGAAATATTTCAGTTTATATATACACAATATATATAATGTATATCTTAACGTAATTATATTTATATATATTGATAAATTATTATAAATTTACTATACATATATTATATATATATATATATATATATATTATTATATTATATATGTATAGTATAGTGGTATAAAATTTATAATATATATAATATATATGTATATATTGTTCATTTTAATCTTTGTCATCAATATATATTCAGACAAAGAGTTATAGTGTTTAAATATAAATAAGGAAATTGTATTTGAACGACTTGTCAAGTTTATAATTGTTAAGTGAAATCTGTTTCCTTGTTTTAATATCACAGTTAGTTACACAGCGGGGTGGCATTTTATGACTGTCTCCACTCTACTAATTTTTCGAGATCAGATCATTCACAGTCGTAACTAATTTGTGATACCAGTAGTTTTCTCATACACTGGGACTTCCCCATTTTTCTGCAGAAATTCTATTTCTGTACTGTCAGTACTATACTGATCGTAGATACAAACAAACAAAAAAACCTCACGCTACACTAGGGGCTCGTTCCCGGGATATTTCTATATATCTCGAGCCATACTTAGTCTATTCATCTATCTACACTCTATCTTGTGCCACCCATAGATAAGAAAAGAAAATTTTTTTTTTGAAAAAATTCAATAATAGATAAAAAAAAACTGTTTTCTTAGGAGGAGTACCATTTAGTACTCAGTAAATAGTTGATGCTCACAAAGTTGCACGGAAATTATTTGTTCAATTAAATTAATTAAGTTTAATTACAATAATTTGGATATAGTAAAATTACATACCCTCTCTAAGTAACGTCATGGCTGATCTAGTGAAGTTCAGAACTGCGATCATGCAGATGGGTAAGGAATTAAATATGACAGGTGATGCTCTTATTCAGTATGTCACAACAGAAGTGGACAAACACATGGATAGAGAGGAAAGGAAATTGCAAGTAGAAGCTGAAAGAGAAGCCAAAAGACTGGAAGCTGAGAGAGAAGCCAAAAGACTGGATGCTGAGAGAGAAACCAAAAGATTAGAAGTTGAAGAAAGGAAATTAGCAGCTGAAGCCAAGAAATTGGAGGCTGAAAATGAGGCAAAGAAAATTGACGCTGAGGAAAGGAAATTACAAGCAGAGAGACCATCAGTTGAGATTAAAAGAGCTTGAAATTCAGGCAACTACTGGCAATAATGGTGGTAGCTCACCTCACTCTGAGAGTAGCTCCAGCCAGAGCACCTCAAGTGGGGCCATGAATTTTCATCTGGACCCATTTGTTGAGAAAGAAGACGCCATTGAGTCGTACCTGGATAGATATGAGAGACTTGCCACTACCTATGGCTTAGTGAAAGAAAAGTGGAGTCTTAAACTATCTCAGGGATTGAGAGGTGTGGCCTACGATGTGTATTTGAAGCTCTCAAAAGATGACCAGGAAGATTATGAAATCCTGAAGCAGGCATTGCTTGTGAGATATGAAAAGAACTCAGAAAAATTCCGAACAGCTAAACATCTTCCAGGAGAAAACTATCACAAATTATCTGCTAGATTGGAAACTTATTTGGAAAAATGGAGTAGTTTAGGAAAGTGTCAGGATCTAAAAGAAATGATAATGATGGATCAAGTGAAAGAGTCCATGCCTCAAGAAATGAGGAAGTTTCTTATGGAACAAGGAGCAGAGAGATTGGAAGATATTGTAACTGTTGCTGAGAGATATCAAGCAGCTCAGGCAGAATTATTAGGAAATAAGAAGAAGCAGGGTGAAAACTTCAAATCATCACAAAACTATACCAAATATGAACAAAAGGACCATACCACAAGGAACAAACAAAGATTTGACCAAAAGGACAAAAACCCTCTAAGATCGGATAAGACACCTTACTGGAAGGAAGGAAAGTGGTTTAAAACTTGTCAAATGAGTAACCACAATACTGCGGATTGCAGAAGGAAGAATCCTCCTTATCACGCTGCATGTCTTACAACAGATAAGCAGGGAAGGAAGGAACTGGCAGTAAGTCAGAAGGATCTCCATCATCCCCCTGTCTGTGAGGAAGTGACCGTCAATGGCACTCAAGTACTGTGTTTATATGACACAGGATTGGACTTTGATTCAGTAGTGTGCTCTTCTCTGGTGAGTCCTGACCAGATAACCACAGAAACAGTGGAAATCAGAGAACCGATCAAGGGAGCAAGAACCATGACATTACCCATAGCCGGAATCAACATAAGATCTCGCTATGTGGAAGGAGAAATCAAAGCAGCAGTGATGGACGACCCTATTTACCCTTTGATTTCGGGGTGTAGGTATGTTTTCCTTGGAGAACCTATAAAACCTGTAGTTATGGCAACAGTCCAGACCAGGGAAAGCTCCAGGAAAATGGAGGAGAATCCTATCAATACTCATCCAGAAGAGATGAAAAAGGCTCAAGCAGCAGACAGCACATTGAAGCCTTGTTTTGGCAAATTACCTAAAGCACATAACCCTCCAGAGAAAGGAGACTTTTACATGAAAAATGGCCTACTCTACAGAAAAGCTGGAACAGGACCTAAAGGGCATGGACAGCTAGTAGTGCCAAAATCTTACAGGGAGAAGGTTATGACGCTAGGACATGCTATACCCTTCAGTGGACATATGGGAATAGGGGCCACTGGACAAAGGATAGCCTGTCATTACTTTTGGCCAGGAATCACAGAAGACATAAAGAGATATGTAAGATCCTGTCTAGAATGCCAAAGAGTAGCTCCTAAGCATAGGAATGCACCAGCAACACTGGGAGAAATGCCCATTATGGGAACCCCTTTTGAACATGTTGCAGTGGATATTGTTGGACCCCTCACTAGGACCAAAAAGAGAAATGCTTACATCTTAACCTTGGTTGATACTTGCTCTATGTGGGGAGAAGCAGTGGCCATGTCAGCTATAGATTCAAAGCATGTGGCAGAGGCCCTGTTAACAATATTCACCCGATTAGGTTTCCCGCATCAGATATTGACTGACAATGGTTCTCAGATTAAGGGAAAGCTAACACAAGAAGTATTCAGGATATTTCAAGCCAGGCACTATCATTGTAGTCCCTACCATGCCCAAGGGAACAGTCAAGTAGAGCGGTTCAATGGTACGCTAATTTCAATCCTTAGAAAGCTGGCAAGTGAAAAACCTGATACTTGGGATACATACTTACCCGCTGCACTATTTGCATATAGGGAAGTACCCCACAATTCAACTGGATTGGCTCCAGCTACATTGTTGTTTGGAAGACCAATAAAAGGTCCACTGGAAGCATTGCTGCGGACATGGACTGATGAAAAAGCAGAGGAAACAGTGACTTCCTCATACCAATACGTCAACGAGTTGACATCTCGATTGAAAACAGGTTGGAAACTGGCAAATGATAACTTAAGACAGGCCAGGAGGAAGCATGCTGCGTACTACAACAAAAAAGCAAAGGATAGGGAACTGGAGGTAGGTGAAAAATTGTTATTACTGTTGCCAACCAGCAATAATAAATTGCAGATTGGATGGCAGGGACCCTATGTCATACTGGAACAACTTTCCAGGACCAATTATAAGATTGACAAGAAAGGAAAGGAGAAGGTATATCATGTCAATCTGCTTAAAAAGTACTATGACAAGGAATCATCAGAAGTTGCACATATCATGACCTTAGCCATTGCAACAGAAATGCAAGGTGAACCACTTCACTCTATGGAATATCCACTCACAACCATAGAGGATTATGTTCAAGTAAACATTAGTGAACATTTAACTCCAGAGCAGAAGAAGAAGGTTCAGAAGGTGTTGGAAACCCATGCTGATGTGCTCACAGATAAGCCAGGGCGTACAAATCTGTCAGAGTGCAACATGAAGGTTACTGACCCTACACCCGTATGAATGAGAACATACCCTATACCCTATGCGAAAGCCCAAGCACTAAGGGAGGAAGTTGATTATTTGTTGAAGGAGAAAATGATCTCAAAGTCAGACTCCCCCTATAGCTCAAGTGTGGTGCTATTAACAAAACCGAGTGGTGAACACAGGTTATGTATTGACTATAGGAAGCTAAATGCGATCACAGAATCTCAGGTGGACCCATTACCTGACACCAACCAGCTGTTCTCTACACTGAGTAAAGCTAGGTATTTATCGAAGGTAGATCTAAGCAAGGGATACTACCAAATACCAGTGAAACCAGAAGTTAGGAAAATGCTGGCATTTAGTACATCAGACGGACACTACGAGTTTAATGTACTACCCTTCGGACTGAAAAATGCTCCAAGTATATTTTCAAGAATGATGAGGAAATTGTTGGAACTTCTACAAAATCCCCATGTCACTAACTTTATGGATGACATTCTTGTTGCTACAAACACATTTGAAGAGCATATAGTAGCGCTCTCCATGTTGTTTGACAGACTGAGAGAAACTGGATTGACTGCACGTCCAACCAAGTGCTATATCGGTTGTAAAGAGTTGGAATTCCTAGGTCACACTATTTCTACAGGTCATATGTCTCCTGACCCAAAGAATATAGAGAAGTTAAAGAAGGCACCCAGACCTCAAACGAAGAAAGATGTAAGATCATTTGTGTCATTATGTGGGCTCTATCAGAAATACATACCCCACTTTAACTCTCTGTGTGCACCATTAACTAACTTAACTAAGAAAGGACATCCTGATAAAATCCAATGGAATGCTGATTGTGAAAAAGCTTACACAGAGCTAAAAGCAAAACTCATCAGCAAACCCATCCTTACGCTACCCGATATCACACATGAATTTGTATTAAGGACGGACGCTAGCAGTATAGGTATTGGGGCAGCAATCAAAAGCGCAGCCGCGGGAACTTTTACCCGTCGCCTACGCCAGTAGGATTCTGAATTCAGCTGAGTTGAATTACTCGACGATAGAGAAAGAATGTTTGGCTCTAATTTGGTCCATCGATAAATTTTCACCATACCTGTATGGGACACACTTCATTGTCCAAAGCGATCATCAGCCTTTAACATTCTTGGCTGCATCTAGAAAGTTAAATTCGAGATTGTTAAGGTGGAGTCTGCTTCTGGCGCCTTATTCCTTTACAGTGAATTACATTCCAAGAAGAGAAAATGTAGGAGCTGATTTTTTAAGTAGACACCCTTTTACTCTGGAAGGACAGACGAGAAAGGATTAACTACAGCAGGTGTTTACACATCAGCTATGACAGGTCACAGCTAGGAAAGAATGGGGCTATGTCGTAAAGTCGTCTGTAAATCCACTTCTTTGTTAATACACTATGTCGGTATACAAATATGCACATCCAATCCATGTTCAACAGACTCTCAGACAGATTAAATTACACGAAGTCACTTTCCCGCAAGATGGCAGCAGACAGAATGAATTAGGAAAAATAAAATAAAAGGAAAAAAAAAAGAACTGTTGCTTCGGAACTCGGTTCAAGCAAAGTACCAAAACGCCGAGAACCAATCAAAAGGGCCGGCAATTAAAAAGACTAAAACGCAGAGAACCAATCAAAAGGGTTTCTTACGCAGAAGCTTTACCTGCGTTGACCTATATATGGGGGCGAGTTTTATTCAAAGACACACACACACACACGAAGACCAGCCAGAACGAAAGACTTGAAGAGAAAGCTGTCAAGACTGATTCCTGCTTACATGCATGACCGGGCAGACTGGCTTCACTAAGTCGAGTCAAAATCTGGCTTGTATATATCTTAGAGGGTAGGTAAACTTACTATAAACTTTTAGGAGTTTCAATATGCCTATATCATATAGGGCCTACAAGTAATGATTGTATTTTATTATTATGTATGATTGTTGAAAAGGAAACCCACCTGAAAATAACCTACACCTGTATATAGGGAGCCGCGCTGGTGTAATGGTTAATACGTTGCACTAGCGACCAGGTTTTCAAGGTTCAAGCCCGGGCGCCGGCATTTGTAGGAGTGTCATCGACCGGGAATTTGACTGAATAACCTGAAAGGCTCCTGCAGATAAACCCTCTGTGAATGGGAAGGAGCGAAGCTCCTGACCGGGTTGGAAGGAAAGTCCACTGTCTACCCAGCCTCGCAATGACATGTCATTGGGCCAAAAAGGCTGGAAAGCTCGAGTGCCGCGGATTAGAAAAAAAAAAACACCTGTATATAATATCTCATGGAAAGAGATGAAAACAAATAAGGAGGTCCTAGAAAATCTAGGTATGAAAAGAGAACTAATGAGGGAGGTCAAAGTTCGACAGCTAAAATACTTTGGCCACATAAAAAGGCATAACACCTTGCAGAAGACCATAACAGAAGGGAGAGTTGAAGGCAAACGTGCAAGGGGAAGACAGCGCTATAAGTGGGAAGACAACATCAAGAGATGGACAGGAAAGAGTCTATCAGAGTGCACCATCAAGACAAGAGTCAGAAGACGTTGGAGATCCATTACAGCCAACCTTCGTTGTGGAGATGGCAACTGATGATGATGATGATATAATATCACTTTAGTATTTTAGTTTTACGATGACTGTATCATGTATAATGATTATATTTTATGGAATCAGGTATAATAATGATTGTATTTCCTTGTATGATTGCTGAAGACGAAAACCAATATGAAATATAACAAAACAGTCCTTGTTGGAACTCATATAACTCCAACCTGAAATATAACCTAACAGTCCTTGTTAGGACTCCTATAACTCCAACCTGAAATATAACCTAACAGTCCTTGTTAGGACTCATATAACTCCAATCTGAATATAACCTATGACTATATCATGTATAATGATTGTATTTTATAGTGTCATGTATGATTGCTGAAGAAGGAAACCACCAAAAAATACCCTAAACCTGTATATATTTAATGTAACTTTAGGATTTTTGTTTTACTATGAATGTATCAGGTATACTGATTATATCTTAGGGAATTAGGTATAATGATTGTATTTCCTGGTATGATTGATGAAGAAGAAAACCAACCTGAATATAACTTAATCGTCCTTGTTAGGCCTCGTATAACTCCAACCCGAATATAACCTAACAGTCCTTGTTAGGACTCATATAACTACAACAATATTGTTAGGGTATATTTTACCAGCCAGTATAGCTTTACTTTACTTAGTCGTTGCCCTTCTACCGTGAGGTGTAGAGGTTTGGAAGAGAGAGCGCCAGACTATTCTATCAGCTGTCTTCTTCCTGGCCTGGTTCCATTCTAGTCCTCGGTCCTTCAAACATTGTCTAATGTTGTTGTTGCGTACGTTTTCCTAAGGGGGTAGTCTTCGGTCCTGCCAATGTACGCACCAGTCTTGATATAGTTATATTATTTGTGCGTACGTTTTATTCACGCACCGACGTGCACAATGCAGAGTATGAGTTGCTCTTTGCGCACGGGTAACCTAGTGGAGGATTATGACGTCAGCTGTTGTAGGGGCAAGATGGACTCTCTCTCTGCCCGTATGTTATTATTTTGATTCTGAACAATTCGATGGAAGAATTGTTATGAAGGATTTTGTTGGGTCTTCAGGGTGAAGCCAACATGCAGTTCAATACGTAAGTTTCGTTTGAACCTTCATGTATATTTATACGTCTATGAATAAAGTGGAACAGATGATCATCACTGGATTCTAGCGGGAATCCATATGTTAGTGGATTCCTAGAATGGAACAGTTGAGATCTTTACTTCACTGTAATATTTCGTAGTGGGAAGTCCTACGAGTAAAGGATAACTATTTGATCATATCTTGAATATTGGATATTTTGTAATGCCTATGCCAAGGTCGTGGCATATTTTGTAGGAGAGGTTAGTCAACTGAAGTCGCTAACCTGATTGTATTTTCGTGTAGGACTTTTATGGATTATATCAAACTGTATAGATTATTGTAAGGAGAAAGTCTGGGATTTAAACAAGTATTATATGGAAGCGTCATCCATGAGCATGCATCCGTTTACTGTTACAGACGTCCTTGGAACAAGGTTAACGGGACACTACCTTAATGTATCTCAAATGACAACTGTTTGGGAATCCTAGTCACTTGGATAGAAAAGGTCTTGATTGATAAAGAAATCTACAGGAATGTATTATTATCAACAGTAACTATAATTATGATGCTCTCATCGTTTGTCTTGATCGTGTCGTTGATTGCCGTTTGTCATTCGTCAATAAACCTGAATAACTTTAACCAACGAGTTGATTATAGTCATGCATTGGCCAATTGCCTACCACTCGTTGGAATTTGATTGAATAACCTTTTGACAACTTTTCATTGAAACCATTCGCGTGTCTAAGCTAGTCATTGATACATCTACCACTAGCATACCGTTTCTCTCAACTACCATCACAAAAGAACCCAACATTAAATGGCGGCCAGTTGTGGTTTTTTGGACAAGTTTCAAAGAAGGGAACTTACTCAATATCTTTCCAAAAATCGTTAGACAGAAAGACCCGTGTCTTCATCATGGAATCTACACGACTGTTATCAGAAGGTCAAGGTCAGCAATGAACCTCAACACCAAGTTCTCCAGTGACTACCTACGTTGGACATCATCCTTTTGGTCCTTATTTACGTGCGAGCTATACTCAAATTCTCAGGCCGAAGTATTTCGATTCTCAAACGTACATTTACGGAGACGAGGCACATTTTTTGTTTGATCAGCCGAGATAAGTATAAACGGAGTCTCGTTTATTACTGTATTGTGTTTGGCTGTGCCTATTCTCTTCTATGTCCACCAATATACTTTTCATGTTGCATGTTCTATGTTGTATATCCGTCGTGGGTGGTAGGGAGGTCGATCTGACAAACGAGGTTCATCTCGAAGCCGATTCGGGCTCTTTGTCAGATGTTCTATAGGGTTTGATTTATAAGTTTCAATTGAGCGATAATTCCGGTTCAAGGCTAGAAACCTTGCTGTAGTTCCGATCGCTACTTGCTTCTTATGATAGTATTTGTTTAGCTGTTCAGTCAAGTTTTAATTGTTGTTTTCACAGTTATTTTTACTCGTACCTTAGTTTTATAATGTATTTTGTTTGTATATTACGTCATCCTCACCTGACTATCGTTCTGTTCTTTACAAAACATATGTTTTTACACTGTCTTGTCAATTGTATTGTTTAGTATTTGATCGCAGTTATCATCGTAACTTTTTACGACATTCTAATTTTAGTTTCACATTTTTATTTTTATTGGATTTCTGCGACTGTTTTCTACTGTCTTTTAGTATCTCGTCTTGTCATTGTTGTTGCTATTGTCTATGGCGATTGTCTGTTCATAACATTTCATTACATAAATTAATTTATTGATTATTAATATATTTGACAATTATATGAGTATGATATACCGTTCTAGGACAGGAACGAAGACCATTCGGTGCATTAACAAGGTTAATTAATTTACATTAATTAATTATCATATTTAGAAATTAAGAGTATAGTGACTACTTATAAAGCATAATGTATTCACTAGATTATTTCATTAAGCAAGCAAAAGCCCTTCAGATGGCTCCTGATGAGGCAAAAACATTCGCACTTTCAGAATATAGGAAAGCTCAAGAAATAGAAGCTGAACAGAGAAAGTTAGAAACTTTAAGACTAGAAAAACTTCAATTTGAGGCAGATCAAAAACGGATTGAGGCTGAGGAAAATGAGAAGAAGATGAAATTTGAGGCAGATCAAAAACGGATTGAGGCTGAATTAGAAGAGAAACGATTTCTGCGTGAGGCAGAACAGAAAAGATTGGAGGCTGCAGATAAACTTAAGATTGAAATGGAAGTTAAACAAAAGGAAATGGAAGTTAAACAAAAGGAAATGGAAGAAAGAAGATTAATAGCTGAACAAAATGCAAAAAGACTTCAGCTTGAGACAGAAGAGAATGATACGAAACGTCAGCATGATTTGAAACTTGCCGAATTGGAATATGATAGAATTAGGTTAACTCAAGAAGCTAATTCGCAGAGAACTTTCGAAGGCCAAGCTTCATCCAGGCATGATAATTTTAAGGAAATTCACCTAAAATTACCTAAATTTAACCCCCCGTCTGACGACGTGATATTTTTTTTGGATAGGTTTGAGGCCACCTGTAGGTCTTAAATGTGGATAAATCACTATATTCTACATATTTATCCAGATTGCTTACGGGAGATGCTTTGGCGGTTTATCATACCACCAGTAATAATGATAAGAATAATTATGACGCTCTTCGAGCTTCACTTCTCCGAAAATTCCAAATGACAGAAAATGAATACCGATTACGTTTTCGGACTTTGCTACCGCAATCAGGGAAGAACTTTTGTGATTTTCTTTCCCAAATACGGCTAACACTAGAAAGATGGATCGAATTATCCAAGATAGAAAAGTCGTATGAAGGTCTTTTCGATTTACTACTGCGCGATAAGGTGCTATCGTCAGTAAATCCAGCATTTCTTGCATTTTTGCACGAACGGAAACCTTTATCTATGAAAGATCTAGAAGAACATTCTAAAAATTTCTGCACTGCTCACCCATCCATGGATCTAAGTAATGCTCAGATTAAAAGTGAATTGCCAGTTGCTTTTGCCGTACAACAAAATAATTTTCCACGAAATCGTTCATTGAGTAACGACAGATACTTTAATAAGGGAAATAATGAGAATTTCAACAATGGTAATTTTTATAAGGGGAAGCAATTCCAACAATCTGCTCCATTCAATGTTTCTTGGAACCAAGCTCATAGATCGCGAGATTTTGGTAACAATAATTTCAAAAATAATCACGGGTATAATAGTAAACAAAACTGGCGATCAAAATCTCAGGTTCCACAAAATAGACAAAATAGACAAAGTTCTTGGAATAATTCATTTCACCGACATAACAACGTTAATTATAATAATTGGCGAACTCATACAGATTTTAACGCAAGCAGAAATGACAATTGTGGCAATTTTAATGCAAATAATCAGAACAGATCACGACGAAGAGATAGATCGTCGAGCCAGACACGTAGACATTCAAATGTCGCTTTAAGTGATACTCAGGCTAACAATGAACAGGTTAAAGGTGCTGATGCTCATAATGCCATGTCTTGTTCTATTGATAGTCATCAGGTGACAGCTTGTGCAGAATGCTCAACACTTTTCCAGCCCAAGGCGATCACGACGTTGCGCTGCGGACACATTTTGCCTAGCCTACCTGCAGTCTGCACGGCAACTTCTGTACATCAGGGACAAGAATCTCTTAAGTTTCACAAAGGACTTGTCAATAATATTCCATGCTCTCTTTTATTTGATTCAGGTTGTACCACGTTCGGTGTACGGACTTCGCTGATAGATCCTCGTTGTGCCACGGGCCACACAGTCAAATGCGTGACCTTTGGAGGCACAGTGGAAATGTTTCCCACAGCCATTATTAATTTAAATACACCATATTTTTCAGGGAAGATCCACGCCTGTCTTCTTCCTAATCCAATTTGTGATGTCATATTGGGTCGTATACATGGTATAACAGAGTGTACATCACAGCAAATTGCTGCATGGGAAGAGCGACATTTTCAGGCTGCAAATGCAGTAGTGACTAGAGCTCAAGCTACTATTATGTCGCATGATACACCATATGAACCTACAGTTCATACCACTTGTGATGACGATGCTCCTATTTCACGGGAGTCGTTTGCAACTTTACAAAAGAATGATGATTCATTAAAAAAAATTTTCAGTATGTGAACAAAAAGAATACAAGCAACAAACTTGCAAAATCTAGACATGACTTTATTCTTAAAAATGGGATTTTAGTTAGATTGATACGGGAAAAGGATTCATCCTTATGTTCTCAGATTCTAGTCCCGTCTTCTATGAGATCGCGAATATTGCGACATGCTCATGACTCGCAATGCGCGGGCCATATGGGTTTTTCACGTACCAAATCCAGAGTGCTTTCTGCATTCTACTGGCCGGGCGTTCATAGAGATATTACTCTCTATTGTCGTTCATGTTTGATATGTCAGGAAGTTAAAGTACGGGGCCCATTTCATGCGGCTCCTATTCAAGCTGCGGACATCCCAATTAGACCATTTGATAAAATGGCTATCGACATTATTGGTCCGATGCTTCCATCTGCCAGAGGGCATACGCATATTCTTACTTGCATTGATATGTGCACTCGTTGGCCTGAGGCCATCCCTCTGAAGAACACCTCATCTGCCAGTGTAGCAGAGGCGTTAATGTTGATCTTCTCACGCATTGGTTTTCCGCGGAAGATCTTATCGGATCATGGGGTTCAGTTCATTTCTGAATCCATGTCTCAAGTTATGAAGACATTAGGTATAGACAGATCACTTAGTTCAATTTACCATGCGATGTCAAATGGGTTAATTGAGCGCCAAAATAGGACACTCAAGCAGTTGTTGCGTAAGATGACCCAAGATCACCCTCAGGATTGGGATCGGGTCCTACCCGCCGCTCTCTTCGCGTATCGCGAGGTGCAAAATCAAGCCACGGGGTTTTCTCCGTTCCAGCTTGTTTTTGGCATGCAACCACGTGGCCCGATGTCGTTAATCCACGACTTATTGGTTGAAGAGAATATTGAAGAGGAAACTCAATCCTCTTATGAGTATGTGATCTCTCTGAGAAAGAGAATCATAGATGCTTGTAGACTAGCTACTGCATCATCCGAACAAGCCAAAGAAAAAGCTCGTCTATTTGCAAACAAGTATAGACGTCTTCGCCAGCTTATTCCTGGTGACGAAGCTTTTGTCTTACTCCCCACTCATAACAATCGTCTATTAATTACTTGGAGAGGTCCTTTCAGGATCATCTCAAGAATATCCGATGTTGACTACATCGTTGATGTAAATGGTAAACATAAAACCTTCCACATTAACATGTTGAAGGAGTATTACTCACGTCCTGATTATCTACAGTCAGTATTCCAAGCAACTGACGATCCTACACCTCCTATTCAACACTATTCTAGTTTGTCAGTCATCCAAGAAGAAGAATCTTCTTTCGATGATGTACAACTGCCAATACCAGTTGTGCCACTTCATTCCACTGAGAATTGGAATGATGTTACTATTTCATCTACTCTTTCGCCTGATCAACGTCAGCAAGTCTCTAATATTCTACACTCGTATGAGGATGTCCTCACTGACATCCCAGGTCATACGTCAGTCATCCAACATGACATTATTCTGACTGACGATACGCCTATTCGAGTGCGCCCGTATCCTATCCCTTTACACTTTCGTGATAAGGTTGATAAGGAATTGGATGAGATGCTTCAATTAAATATAATTGAACCATCTTCATCACCATACTCTTCTTCTATGGTGATTATTAGAAAGAAAGACAACAATATTCGTCTTTGCGTAGATTACAGGAAATTAAACAAAGTTACAAAGTTTGATGCGGAACCTTTACCTCTCTTAGATGACTTATTGGAGAAATTATCCCATGCTACATTTTTTTCGAAATTTGACCTTTCAAAGGGTTATTGGCAAGTGCCACTCACACCTAAAGCAAAGCCATTCACCGCTTTCTCGACGCCACGGGGACTTTTCCAATGGAATTTTATGCCATTCGGATTAATGAATGCGCCAGCTACCTTTGTACGCATGATGCGCCGCGTACTGTCTCATCGTCCCGATGTCATTACTTACATAGATGACATCTGTCTTTTCAGTAACACTTGGGATGCACACATTCAGGGATTAAAAGCTTTACTTTCTACTCTACGGGATTATAACTTAACAGCGAAACCTTCTAAGGCATTTGTCGGTTTTCATGACATCTCCTTTTTGGGTCATCGTATAGGTCGGGGTTTAATGTATACAGAAGACAGTAATGTCTCGAAAATCTTAAACATCTCAGCACCTAAGACAAAAAAACAAGTTAGGTCTCTTTTAGGACTAATACAGTTCTATTCTAAATTCATCCCTCATTTGTCTACTTTAACTGCACCTTTTTCTTCTTTACTGAGAAAAGGGACAGCTAACATAATCCAGTGGACTAACGAACACCAAATCGCGTTAGATTGTATAAAAAGATTTTTTTCAAATGCGCCATTTTTGAAGTTGCCTAACAAAGATCTTACTTTTATTCTTCGTAGTGACGCATCTTCTTACGCCATTGCTGCAGTTTTGATGCAGGAATATACGGGCACCTTATTTCCAGTCATGTATGTTTCGAGAAAACTGACGGCGAGCGAAATGAAATACTCCGTTCTGGACAAGGAGTTGCTCGCGTTAGTTTGGTCAATCACAAAATTGGAACGTTATCTGCTAGGCTCCCACTTTGTAGTGGAGACAGACCAAAAGGCTCTCACAGCACTGAACACTAAGGACGTTAAATCATCAAAGTCAACCAGATACGCTATCGCTCTTCAGCCATATAGCTATGAAATTCGAGCGATTCCTGGAGTGAAAAATGTGTTTGCGGACTGTCTGTCAAGATGTCCAAGCGAACTGGTCGAACCTAAACCACTTCCGGATGTTGAAACATCCTCATAGATAATCAATCAAATATAATAAGAGGAACTGAGTACATTATAAATTTTTGAACTACTATACGTGCTCTGTATGGAACTGAATTATTCGTACCAGCAAAAAAAAATTCCTGGATATACTTACTTTTGGATTATAACGTAACTTCGTGTGTAGTAACATTTTATTAGTACGGAAACACTGTTCATAGTGACACATAGACATTCATTATTCTATGGAACATATTACACTACATACTGTATTCAAGAATATCTTTGCATCTTGCATGGAACATTAAGAACATATTCTAGTCGATTACTAACTAGTGTTAATGGAACAGTAACACTGAGTAAAATTGCAATTACTTAAATAAATTAGTAATTATTTATTTGTTTGTAATTAAGAACTATCTTAATTAGATGAAATCAATTAAGCCACTTAATTACTTGTAGAGTACACATTAATTAACTTGAATAGTTGTAAGTGTCTCTTTATACTTATATTTACTTCTCATTATACATTATCTCTCACGTTTAGATAACTAGTCCACCGTCATAATGTTAGAAACATTACGGGTGTTGCTTCTTAACGTGTTTAATTATGCTTTGCTGCATTTTGCATCTTTCATTTTCATTTTTTGATTCTCTTGTCATTTATTATCATCATCGTTGCTATTCATTTTCATTTGAAATCACATGTTTGAGTTGTAAATTTACTTGAATGTTTTTATCATTTTTTTTGGTTTTTCATTTTCAACTTTCTTTTACTTCGTAGTTTACCACATCGTTCCAAAGTAGGTCGATTGTGGATGTGTGCTTTAATGCATACTTTCATTCAGTTATATTGATTTCCATTTTCATATTCTTTTTCATAATATTGTATAACTTTATGAATATAATTTATGCACATAGACGTCGATGTAGTTTTGACTCACCTCTCTTGGGTACTTAGTTTTAAAAAAAATTAATAGAATTAATTTTTTTTTAAGGGCCGGTGATAAGGGAGCTGTTGCGTACGTTTTACCTAAGGGGGTAGTCTTCGGTCCTGCCAATGTACGCACCAGTCTTGATATAGTTATATTATTTGTGCGTACGTTTTATTCACGCACCGACGTGCACAATGCAGAGTATGAGTTGCTCTTTGCGCACGGGTAACCTAGTGGAGGATTATGACGTCAGCTGTTGTAGGGGCAAGATGGACTCTCTCTCTGCCCGTATGTTATTATTTTGATTCTGAACAATTCGATGGAAGAATTGTTATGAAGGATTTTGTTGGGTCTTCAGGGTGAAGCCAACATGCAGTTCAATACGTAAGTTTCGTTTGAACCTTCATGTATATTTATACGTCTATGAATAAAGTGGAACAGATGATCATCACTGGATTCTAGCGGGAATCCATATGTTACTGGATTCCTAGAATGGAACAGTTGAGATCTTTACTTCACTGTAATATTTCGTAGTGGGAAGTCCTACGAGTAAAGGATAACTATTTGATCATATCTTGAATATTGGATATTTTGTAATGCCTATGCCAAGGTCGTGGCATATTTTGTAGGAGAGGTTAGTCAACTGAAGTCGCTAACCTGATTGTATTTTCGTGTAGGACTTTTATGGATTATATCAAACTGTATAGATTATTGTAAGGAGAAAGTCTGGGATTTAAACAAGTATTATATGGAAGCGTCATCCATGAGCATGCATCCGTTTACTGTTACAGACGTCCTTGGAACAAGGTTAACGGACACTACCTTAATGTATCTCAAATGACAACTGTTTGGGAATCCTAGTCACTTGGATAGAAAAGGTCTTGATTGATAAAGAAATCTACAGGAATGTATTATTATCAACAGTAACTATAATTATGATGCTCTCATCGTTTGTCTTGATCGTGTCGTTGATTGCCGTTTGTCATTCGTCAATAAACCTGAATAACTTTTACCAACGAGTTGATTATAGTCATGCATTGGCCAATTGCCTACCACTCGTTGGAATTTGATTGAATAACCTTTTGACAACTTTTCATTGAAACCATTCGCGTGTCTAAGCTAGTCATTGATACATCTACCACTAGCATACCGTTTCTCTCAACTACCATCACAAAAGAACCCAACAGTTGTCCTCCCAGCGGACTCTGGGTCGTCCTGGAGCTCTGGATCCCTGGCTCTTTGTTTCCCATGCTTGTAGTGGTAGCCGATCTTCTCCCATTCTGCAGACATGGCCAAACCATCTTAGTTGGGACTGTTCTATTTGGGTCTGCAGCGGGTGGGATTTTAGGCCTTGACGTATCGTCTGGTTGCGGACCATGTCTCTTCTTGTTACTTCAACCACCTTCTTCAGATACCTCATTTCTGAGGTTTGGATCTGGCTTTTGTGGGTTGTAGTCATTGCCCATGACTCGCATCCATATGTCAAGACTGGGACATAGGTGGAGCGGTATACAGCCATCTTCGTTTTCTTACCAACCTCTTTCTTGCTGAGGAATCCTCGATTTATGGCCTGATAAAGTCTCCCAGCCGCTGCTTTTCGAGTGGCCAACTCTTCTTTGATGCCTCCCTTTCGGTCTATAATAGCTCCGAGATATTTAAAGTGGTCGACCTGATCCAGGACCTGTTCTCCCAGCTTAATCTGATGTCTTCTTTCTTCTCGTGATATCACCATGGATTTGGTTTTATAGCTGCTTATGACCATCCCTCTCTTCTCAAGCTCTTCCTTCCAGACTTGCAGGTTGGATTGGAGATGTGTCTCTGATTTAGCAATCAGGACAACATCATCAGCAAATGCTAGCTCTGAAATACAGACCTGTCTCATCTTCCAGTACCCCACTGAATACTTTCTTGTTCTCTCCTTACATGACTTGATGACATCGTCCATGAGGAGTATGAAAAGATAAGGTGACAGGATATCGCCTTGTCTTACACCAGTGGTGGTCCTGAACTCTTCCGACTTATAGTTTGCTGTCCTCACATAATTTCTGCAAGACTTGTAGAAGCTCTGTATAGCATGAATCAGAGGTGCTGGAATGTTCTTCCTTGCCAAACAGTCCCAAAGTTTGCTCCAGGGGACCCTGTCAAACGCCTTTTCCAGATCTATGAAACAAAGATGGATCTCACTCTTGTACTCAAGGGCCTTTTCACTCAGCTGCCTGAGTGTGAAGATTAGGTCTTGAGTACTTCGGTTTGCTAGGAATCCGCACTGGGCTTCATCCAATTGTGGCTCAGATAGGCATCGGAGTCTCTGCTCTAGGATTCTAGAGTAGATTTTTACTAGGGACACTGAGAAGGGATATGCCTCTGTGGTTTCCACATTGTCGATTGTCACCCTTTTTGAAAATCGGTGTTATGATGGCAATCTCCCAATACTTTGGTATGGCCTTGTTGCACCACGCTGCCTGTAGGACCCTTAGGAGTAATAGGTCACCTGATGCTCCCATGTACTTAACCATTTCTGGTGTTATACCATCATGCCCTGCTGCTTTGCCCATCTTGATTTTCTCCAGTGCTGCCTTCAGTTCTTCCATCTTTATGTCATCTTCATCACCATTTGTATCCTCTTCTGTGCTAGTGGTTATCATTTCTGATGCTTGACCTTGCTCACCATCAAGGAGTTCTGAGAAATATTCTTTCCATCTTTCCATTACTTCCTTCGGGGCAGTAAGCAATTTGCCTTGCTTGTCCTTTATAAATTTAAGAGGGCATTGTTTTTCCTTCCTCATGTTCTTTAGGGTCTTATAGAACAATTTCTGGTTTTCTTGCGCATCCTTTTCTAGCTTTTCTCCAAATTCTTCCCAGGACTTCTGTTTTGCTGCTAGCACCTTGTTCTTTGCTTCTGTTCTGAGTATCACATATTCTCTATATTTCTCTATTTGTCCTGCTGTGTTTTTTAGCTCCTAAGTATTGTTTCCATGCCATTTTCTTCTCTCTTATTTTCTCTTTGACTTCTTCTGTCCACCAAGGTGTCCTCTTTCTCTTGTTCCCAAGTCGGACTTCACCACATGCTTCTGCAGCAGCTGTCTTTATGATGTCCTTGAATTTAAGCCACAGGGTTTCCAAGTCATCAGGTTGTTCTTCTGTGTTTCTCACCGCTGTAGCAATAAGCCCCTGATATCTGGTCTTAACTTCTGGCTCTTTCAGCTTGTAGGTCCTAATGCTCATTTCTTCCATTCGTTTACTTGGTTTCTTGCGTAGTGCTGGGCAGTTCCTAGGCTGAGCAACTCTTTCAGTTGTTCTTTTGATTGTAAGCAGGTAGTGATCACTTCCAATCTCTGGCCCCCTCCAGACTCTAGCATCCCGGACATATTTGAATGAGCTCCTCCTAACAATGGCATAGTCGATCACTGACTTCTCATTCTTTGTTGGTTCACATCTAGTGTATGCATGTATGCGCTTATGGGGGAACTTTGTGTTGGTAATGATCAGATTCTGCTCACTGCAGAATCTGAGGAGTCGCGTTCCTTTGTCATTGAGAGTATCTTCTCCATATCTTCCGATAACTCCACCCCATCTAGCATGGTCATTTCCAACTCTGGCATTGAAATCTCCGAGCATGATAATTTCATCTAGGCAGTCATCCACTGTCCTTTGAAGCAGCTCGAAGAATTCTTCCTTGACCTCTGCTCTCTCATCCTCATTTGGCCCATACACTATGACCAGGTTGACTATGGTTTCTCCTTCTTTTAGTTTTACAACCATAATGCGCTCCGAGACAAAGTTTCATCCCTTGATACTATCTTTCTGGTTTTTGGCCACAATGCAACCCACGCCCCCTTTAGCTCTTTCAGATGTGGGTACACCACTGTATAGCAGAGTGTTGCAATCGAGATCCATGACTCCTTGTCCCTTTTTCTTTGTTTCGGTAATAGCCAGGATTTCTAGTTTTGCTTTCCTCATCTCTTCCATCAGCTCCTCTTCTTTCCCATTTATACTTCTTGCGTTCCAAGTTCCATAAGTCGTAGTCCGTAGTCCGTTCCAGTTCGTCGCCTTTAGAATTAGTCCGGTTTTCTCTCTTATATTGCTTGTAATCATAGTTTAAGACAAACAGGTGATTGGCCTGTTGTGCCTTTGCATGGTGGAGGGGCTGCCTCCTTACGGCCTCCATGCAGGCCGCCCTCCTCCTTTTTCATCCGGGCTTGGGACCGGCATACCAGCCAGTATAGCACTTATCAGAAATGGCCTGGTATATTATAGGTGGAAGGAAACGGTTGTATCATACGGTGTACAAATTATTGGATGTATTCATGTATTGAAGAATGCTTTGCAAGTACACACCTGTCATGTCTCGCTATTGCTAAATCATACTGAGCCATGTTGTCATTCATCCTACATGCAGACACCTGAGACACGCTCATCTCATATACACTAGAAATAGGTGGGCTTGATGACAGAAATTTGCCCCTATTTTTCTTATTTACAGGTTTACTCGTGTCATCCAACCTGAGGTCGTATATTCAGGTAAATCCTGCTGCCTGGAACTTCACAGGAGCCTAGTGGTTGTATCGGAGCTACATCTGTAGTCCCCCTCAGTCTTGGGTGGGTTTAAGGAACGATCATCAGCGAAGAAGTGTTGTGTCATCAAATTAAGAAGGACAGAACTGTTTTAAGAGATGAGTACACATTAGTACCATTTCCGTCGGCAAGTGTGAGCAATTAACTGTCTATGAAAAAAAGTGAGTTAGCGTAGTGAGAGACAAGATTAACAGCACAGCTGATAAATCTTCTATAATTGATTAATGTGCTATATTTTTTTCCTATAATTGGAAGACTAGTAGTAATTTATATATAAATATATAAATATATATATATAAATATATAAATAAATAAATAAATAAATAAATAAATAAATAAATAAATAAATAAATAAATATATATATATATATATATATATATATATATATATATATATATATTTATTTATATATATATATATATATATATATATATATATATATATATATATATATATATATATATATATATATATATAGTGTATATACTTAATAAATAAGGAAATTGTATTTGAACGACTTGTTAAGTTTATAATTGTTAAGTAAAATCTGTTTCCTTGTTTTAATATCACAGTTAGTCACCCAGCGGGGTGGCATTTTATGACGGTCTCCTCTCTACTAATTTTTCGAGATCAGATCATTCACAGCCGTAACTAATTTGTGATACCAGTAGTTCTCTCATACACTGGGACTTCACCATTTTCCTGCAGAAATTCTATTTCTGTATTGTCAGTACTGTACTGATCCTATATACCAGCGGTTCCCAACCTTTTTTCACTTGTGTACCCCTTGGCAGCCCATTTCTATAAATTGTACCCCTAATATTAGCAAAATATTTGAAATTAATATAGTTGCTGTTATTCAAAATTTATAGATTATAACCAGAAATAAAGGGGCCAACCACGGGATTAATAAACAATGTAATAAAAAGGTGAACAAACAGTGCATATATTTTTACATTTAAAAAAATCAGAAGTTACAATAAAAATTAACACATTTAATTTATTAATAATAATAATAAAAACGTTGTTATTGTTAAAAGTTGAAATCACTTTTTAATAACACACGTGTCACGTGACCATGACAAATGTTCAGTGCGATCCTTGAGCTTGTTTTGAGGCACATAGTTTTTTGAAATCAAGTTCAAGTGATGTAAGATACAGTCTCAGTTCTGGACCTGCATTCAGTTTACTACGGTATTTATTTTTTATAAAGGTATAAGAAGAGAAAGCCCTCTCCACCAGCTCAGTATTTGTAAATGGCATCAGAAACTTAAGCGCCTTGTCGGTCAGCTGTTCACATTCTCTGCTGATATCTCCCCAAAAGTTAATAAGGAATTTTCCTTTGAATTCAGCTATTAAAGTAGTATCAGTAGAAAGTTCAATCAACTTCTCTTTTTCGTTGATTGATAATGTGGCTGCTTGGAAATATTCTTCTTCAAAGGGATTTACAATCCAGTAGTTCTCTTTTCCAGGTTTCGGAAAGTACTTCTGGAAAGATGATTTTAGCACTTTCAAGTGTTCAATTATTTTCTCGCTCATTTCCTGGGAAAGGTGCAGCTCGTTCTCAGATAGGAAATTGTGCAGAGTTTCAAATACATCAGGCTGGCCTTTTTTCAATATGTGACCATACGTTAGTCATTTTTGGAAATTATACTAAGGAAAAAATAACTTATTGGTAAATCACCATTTAAACTGAAACAAAGGATAGTTTGTGTAATAAAAATCAAGTATAAAATAAACTGCTATTTTTATGAAAAACCGACTATATTCGTAACTTAGATAAAAGACAGTAAGGGAGGGAACGGTTATGGAAAAAAAATGTATTAGTACAACATTTTAGGTTAATTTTGGCTTGGACACGTGATTCTTAGCCAATGATTAGGCTGGACGTAATTAGACCACGCACGCTTTCTTACCCAGCGAGAATCCCCGGCTAAGTTAGTTGCAGAAAAATATGTGAAGCCATCAAACGTATTTTTATTAGCTGCCAGTTGAGGATTATTCAACTATGAAATGATTGTTCATGCAGTTATGCAGTTGTGAGTACAGAGTGTTTTGTATTCGAAGTGGTTCTACTATTGATTAATTCGGAGAAAATATTGTAAGTAGAGAAACAGTTAAATTTTCCTATGATGTTAAGATGTCTGCACAAAATAGCCATACGAAGAGGAAAGAATTGGCATACGCATTCTTGTACCTCAGGAGAGGTAGAATAGTTTCATTTGAAACACTAGCTTTTCATTGTAAGATGGAAGTATCACAGTTTTTGACCATTTTTGAAGGAAAAGTCTTGATAGACTAAATCAGAGTAGATTACCTGATGTTAGACTCATATGCTGCCAGAAAATGATTGAAATGCTGGAATTATTAAGAAACCATGATTTTATATATTATGTCAAATTGAAGGAGAGTTTGTAAATAAAGTTTACCCATAAAATTTGATCAAGCGGTTATAAACTTACTTTGCATAAGAACACATGAAGAGATGTATGCTAGTTTGCTACAAACTTTCGACCTTTATTTGCTCTGACTATAACACCTAAAGAGGACCACTAAAGAACCTGGTTTTCCCAAAAATAAGAGAGGAATAAACACCTCTGACGAATTTAGGCCAGTCATACAACTCACTCTCTACTACACCCCTGAAGATAATCTAGCCCCAGCCACAAATACACGACCTCCAAAAATCTAATTTTTAAATCATAGATTCAATTTTGTCTGAAACATTGAAGATCGTTACCGAGCTATTCTGAAGTGCCAAATTTAGTTTGTTTATTTGTAGGAAAATATCCGATAAGTATGCAAGACTCTGAAGCCAATCACAGTTGTGTAAGTTGGAAAGGATGGTCTTCAAAAAAAAAAGTTGGACTTCATGTCTACGTTCGAACAGCCGGGTAAGGACTTTACCACGAGAGAGCCACCTTACTTGTGTATGAAGGAGCAGGGTAGAATGAAGACTAATCATCTCTTCACACAGTGCTTTGAAAAGCCTCGAGTTTGTGGACTTTGACTTTATAAAATTAACCACTTTCTCAGCTTTATCAAGAACGACTTTTAATTCACCAGGGAGGCGGTTAGATGCAAGGCTTTGCCTATGGATGCAGCAGTGGCTCCAGGTTATATTGGGGGCTACCTTCGTGACACTGTAGTTTCTCTTTTTAGCTCTATGTAAAACTGAAGATCGTGTCTTTTCACTATCCTGCACCAAAGTCTTAGGCGTGTCCTGAGAAGTACTTGGCGATTGATCACATTCCACATTATGTTTCAGCTTTTTTACTGTGCCGGTTTTCAACCACTGATCCATATCTGATAATACACGAATTGAACAATTAATCACTTTAAGATAAAACAATGACAAAAGCTACTGTATATAGAAACACTGTCTCACGTTTGTTAAATTTGAGTCAAGAATCGAAACTATTACTTCCGGGACATTAGACGTTCATAGATAGTGTGGAAGTTCAAACAAGTCATATTTTTGATGAAATATTCAACGGCACAACTATAATCCCATAGTCATCATAATGAAGACTATTGTGTAAAAATATTGAATTGTGGTCATACGAAACGCCATAGATTTTCACACACGCCAGTCCAAGCAGACAGCACGCCAGTGGCGCGCAAGAAAAACGGCGGAGATTGTCTCACACAGTTCATGTTGTATAGTAAGCGTTGAATTAATTTCACAACTTTTGACTTGTCTTTTACACTGTTGACATTTGTATCTTTTTTCCGCCATTACTCATTTTTTTCCGCGTACCCCTGAACGTCATGTCGCGTACCCCCAGGGGTACGCGTACCACAGGTTGGGAACCGCTGCTATATACAATAAAAACCTCCCGCTACATTATCCACGCTTTGTGCTGATGTTCTCTGTTTTCTCAGTACTTCTTTACATGTCTCGTTCCATATATTTTTTATTTGTTGCCAGTGGTCTTCCGTATCTGTTTCATCTTCCAGCTGTTGGAGTACTTGGTATTTGTTGGATACTGCGATTGAAATTTTTTGTCTTATGTTGATCTTTACCGTCGTGTGTAGTAAATATTGATAGAAGTACTGAGACGTGGCTGGCTGTCATACATTCTCACGTTATGAAGTTTAATCACTAAGGCGAACACACTGAATACAGGACACATATTTAATCGGACATCTTGGATAACAGGAAGTAGTAAGAAGAGGTAAACAGAAGAGTTCCCATAAAGGGCAAGTAACTCTAGTCGGGAAAACGTATATACATCAATATCCCCCCTTCTTTATGAGTGAACAAAGTCATTCATCCAAGAGGGTTTCTTGCAATCTCTTTGAGGTCTCTTAGAGCAAGATGGTAGGAGAGAATGTTCCTGTTCTTTGCCAGCTTTCCCAGGACTAAAAGTAGTTGGAGTTGAAGGATCAACTTCTGGAGGATTGGAAATGTTCACTTCACTAGTGTTCTCCATGTCTGGGAAAACAATCTGTTGCTCGGGTAGAACTGGAGAGGAGACATCAATTTCCAGGTCCTCGGGATCAGGTGTGAAAGGTGTTGTTTTAGGTCTTAGATGAATTCTATTTCTGACATATTGACCTCCATTCTCCCCTTCAACGAGATAAGATCTTTCAGAGAGCCTCTTATCGATCCTTCCAGGTTGCCAGTTTGGTGTTCAGGGTCTTGATAGTAGACTGGCTGGTGAGACAACTTGGGCAGATCATGAGCAGTTTTATCATAATACTTTTTCACTGATCTGTCTCTCTTGCGTCTACTTTCGGTAACTCTACTGTGAGATGCAACGGGTTTCACTGCAGAAGGTATCAGTGTGCGCAGTTTCCTGCTGAACAGTATTTCTGCTGGACTTTGATCAAACCCTTGTCTTGGTGTATTACGAAGTTCAAGTAGTGCCTCATATGCATCTGTATTATTTTGAACAGTCTTTCTCATCATACCCTTGATGAGTTTCACAGCAGATTCAGCTAATCCATTGGCTTTATGGTGACCTGGTGCTGATTTAACATGAAGTATTCCCCATCTAGCAGTAAATGATCTGAACTGTGCAGACGTAAACTGAGTACCTTGGTCAGATACAATAACTTTGGGAACACCATAACGAGCAAAATGAGACTTCAATTTCCTGATGACTAACTGTGCTGTCATTGTAGGTAGGAAGTCTACTTCAATGAAGTTGGAGAAGTAGTCAATCAGGACTAAATAATATCGGCCTTCTATAATAAAGATATCAGTGCCAACTTTCTCCCAGGGTGATAAACCTCTTGAGTGTTGGTTTAAAGGTTCTTTAGTATTCCTTGCCTTCGTTTCTTGACATTCCGGACAACTGTCAGCTATCTGTCGAATCTCAGCCGTCATGCCGATCCAAAACAGACAACTTCTGGCCCGGCGCATCATGCTGTCAAATGCAAGATGAGCAGCGTGTAGCTTCTGCTTGATTTCAGGCCTCAGTGCTTTTGGGATAAGAATACGCTCTCCTTTAAGTATTATGCCTTGTTCTGTTGTCAGAGTATCACGAATGTCAAAATAAGGCATAAGCTCAGCTGGTACATCAGACTTTCTTTTAGGCCACCCATCCAAAATGGTCGACTTCAATCTCTGGAGCACGCTGTCTTTGAGAGTTTCAGCTTTAATCTTTTCCATCATCACATCTGGTATTTCAGGTAGTCTTACAGGTGCATCAGCTCCTGCATTGCTCTCTCTATCAGCTAAGGAATACAATGTGACATTATGAATACAAGCTCTGGACAGTGTGTCGGCTATAAGAAGATCGGAACCTTGTACCCATTGGAATTCAAAGTCATATCGATGGCTGCGCATCAGTAAATTCTGCAGTCTTCGAGGAATTTGACTCAGAGGTTTCTTAACGATGGCTGCCAAAGGTTTATGGTCGTTGATGACTGTAACTTTCCTTCCATAAGTGTACTGGTCAAAGCGTTCCAAACCATATACAACAGCTAAGAGCTCCTTCTCAATTTGAGCCCAGCGTTGTTCTGTTTCAGTTAGAGCTCTAGAAGCAAACTCTATTGGCTGACCATTTTGTAGGAGGACAGCCCCAAGTCCATAGCTGCTACTATCAACTTGAATACACAAAGATTCATCAGGATCATAGTATGCGAGTACTGGAGTAGAAGTAATCAGTTTCTTGACTCTCTTGAAAGCTTGATCACATTCAGCAGACCAGATAAAGGGAGTATCCTTACGGGTAAGTTCTCTTATTGGATGAAGAACTTCTGAAAGATTGTTGAGAAACTTTGCTAGATACTGTATCATGCCGCAAAATCTGCAAACCTCATGACAGTCCTTAGGAACGGGCATGTTTAGTATTGTCTCAACCTTTTTCTTGTCTGGTTCAACACCTCGAGCAGTAATAAGGTGACCCATGAAGGTAATTTCTTCTTTCTTCTCTTGAGCGTCATTCAGTTTAATGCCTTTCTCTTTACACCTCCGTTTCAGTGCTTTAAGCTTCAGATAATGGTCCTCAATTGCTTGTTGTCTGTTTGATCCACAACCTGCAATAACTATGTCATCAGCAACATTGATGCAACCATGAAGACCTTCAAGAGCTTGTGCTAGATGCCTCTGGAAAATTTCACTGCTTACATTCAACCCAAATGGTAGTCTAGACCATCTGAACCTACCATAAGGTGTAATCATTGTTGTAAGTTTACTAGACTTCTCATCAAGTTTGATACGCCAGAATGCTTCCTTGATATCCAGCTTTGTGAAAATCTTGGCATTATTGAGTTCAGGCAATACATCATCCAAAGTTGGTAATCTGTAATGCTCTCTCTGCAACGCCTCGTTCATGGGTCTAGGATCAATACATATTCTTAAGGAACCATCAGACTTTTCAACAACAGCCATTTGGTTAACCCATTCAGTCGGTTCCTCTACTGGTATTAATATACCTCTGTTCATTAGATTTTGAAGCTCTGAATTTACCTTGCTCTTAAGTGAAAATTGTATTTTTCTGCACGGCAGTGCCTTTGGACGAATATTAGGATCAATATGCAACACAGCTTCACCCAGGACACCTAGATGGTTATCAGAGTTATGATCATTATCTGAACTGTCAGTAACCACCTTAGCAATAAATTTGTTTGTGTTGACAGTCACAAACTGTAGATCCTGCAGTGTGTTGTTGCCCAGCAAACATGTGAATTTATTCTTCACAACAGTAAACCTTATATTGTGTTTTGTCCCAGTCTTAGGATTCTCAGCAGTTAATAGAACTTCTCCCAGTGGAGTCATCTTAGTACCATTCCACATAACAAGCCTCTGTTTAGTGGGTAACAGTTGTTCTTGCATCACAAAGCGTTGACATATTGTATTCACATCAGCAGCTATGGCTTTCTTTAGATCGAGGTCAGCTTCTCTCAAGAGTTTCTCCTGTAACCTTTTGTTAACAGTAAAGACAATTTTGTCTCTTTTCATACGATCCTTGTCGTTAAAGTTGCATAAGTCTGCCTTAGTTCTCAGTTCAGTCAAAAAGGAATTAAAAGGATCTTGAAGAGGTGTATTCCAGAATCTGAACGTATGTAATACTTCATTGCTTCGTGAGCTGCAGTGGTTCTGGAGCAAATCGAGAATTTTATTAGGATTAGAGTGGTCTCCTTCCTCTGCCAGTTGATCAAAAACTTCGACAGCTTGAGGTCCAGCACAGTGTAGAATGATGGCCGCCCGAACAGAATCAGGTTTAGTGGCCACCTCTATTGCATGCATGTATAGTTCTAACTGTCGTCTCCATTTACGAAATGTGTCTGATTCGACGTTATTTATGTCTAGGCAGGGTGGTAACCGAAATAAGGGTCGTTCTGCTATGACGAAATGTCTAATAATGGTATGCAAGCAATAACCTACCAGAGTCTGTGACGTCAGCACACGTGTCGGAAGATATTCAGCAGAATAGTTCGAATTCTGTAGAAATAAACACCGCTGCCACCATGTTGATCTTTACCGTCGTGGGTAGTAAATATTGATAGAAGTACTGAGACGTGGCTGGCTGTCATACATTCTCACGTTATGAAGTTTAATCACTAAGGCGAACACACTGAATACAGGACACATATTTAATCGGACATCCCTTTCGGTCTATAATAGCTCCGAGATATTTAAAGTGGTCGACCTGCTCCAGGACCTGTTCTCCCAACTTAATCTGATGTTTTCTTTCTTCTCGTCTTTCTTCTTCTTCCGTCCTTAGCCACCGACCGTCAAAGCAGTCAGTGGCCATTACGCCTAGTGGCGTCTTAGGGCAACAGCAGATAGGTTTTCTTTGCCATTGTTTCCCATCACGCCTATTGGCGTCTTTAGGGCAATGGCAAATCAATCCATTTGCTGTTGTTTCCGTAATCGAAGTGACTGGCAAACGGGTGATCAGCCCGTTGGTCTTTCTTCTCGTGATATCACCTAAAACAAAATCCATGGTGATATCACGAGAAGAAAGAAAACATCAGATTAAGTTGGGAGAACAGGTCCTGGAGCAGGTCGACCACTTTAAATATCCCGGAGCTATTATAGACCGAAAGGGAGGCATCAAAGAAGAGTTGGCCACTCGAAAAGCAGCGGCTGGGAGACTTTTTCAGGCCATAAATCGTGGATTCCTCAGCAAGAAAGAGGTTAGTAAGAAAACGAAGATGGCTGTATACCGCTCCACCTATGTCCCAGTCTTGACATATGGATGCGAGTTGTGGGCAATGACTACAACCCACAAAAGCCAGATCCAAACCTCAGAAATGAGGTATCTGAGGAAAGTGGTTGAAGTAACAAGAAGAGACATGGTCCGCAACCAGACGATCCGTCAAGGCCTAAAATCCCATCCGCTGCAGACCCAAATAGAAAAGTCCCAACTAAGATGGTTTGGCCATGTCTGCAGAATGGGAGAAGATCGGCTACCACGACAAGCATGGGAAGCAAAGAGCCAGGGATCCAGACCTCCAGGACGACCCAGAGTCCGCTGGGAGGACAACATTAGACAATCTTTGAAGGACCGAGAACTAGAATGGAACCAGGCCAGGAAGAAGACAGCTGATAGAATGGTCTGGCGCTCTCTCTTCCAAACCTCTACACCTCACGGTAGAAGGGGAACGACTAAGTAAGTAAGTAAGTACATCTTGGATAACAGGAAGTAGTAAGAAGAGGTAAACAGAAGAGTTCCCATAAAGGGCAAGTAACTCTAGTCGGGAAAACGTATATACATCAACATCGTATTTCCTGATTTTGTAGATATCCCACATTATACTGTTGTCTATAGCTATATGCTGTTGTAAATTTCTTGAGTTTTAATTTTGTTTTAGCCAACAGAAGATGGTGGTCTGATACAACATCTGCTCCTCTACATACTTTCACATCATGCAATGATGACCTAAACATCTTTCTTATGCATATGTAATCAATCTGATTCTCACTTCTGTGGTCTGGTGATATCCATGTTGCTTTAAGTATTCTTTTATGTGGAAAAATGCTTCCTCCTATAGCTAGTTGATTTGAAGCACAGAAGTTTGCTAATAGTTCCCCATTCTCGTTCATCATACCTAATCCATGTTTTCTTCAAAGCCAGTGTTGTCTGTTCCTATTTTCGCATTTAGGTCCCCCATCAAAATTGTGATGTCCTTTCTTTTCTTATTGTCCAAGACACTTTGTAGTCTGGAGTAAAAGTCTTCTTTCACAGATTCTTCTTTATCGTTTGTTGATGCATAACACTGAATGATGTTTATATTTACTTTCTTTTTGGCTGATTTAAACCTTGCTGTTATAATTCTGGGTCCCATTGCTTCCCATTCTATAAGTGCCTTCTTTGCTTCCTTGGACAGCATTAGCGACACCCCTTCACTGTGTTGGGCTCTTTCCTCATGTCCTGAGGACAACACCATTTCTCCTGTGATCAATCTCATCTTCTCTATGCCTTTCCACCGTGCCTCGCAGAGACCCAGGATATCAATCATGTAATTTGCCATTTCTGCTGCTACCTGTGCAGTTTTCCCTTGTTCACACAGAGTGCGAACATTCCAGATGCCAATCCTGGAGATTTTCCTAGATGAAAAAATGTTAGTTGGCAACCCAGACTCCTTTTGGCTTTCTCTAGGTTGCTTCACGCGCCTCCTTTCCAGAGGACCTTCTTCTGTCTTGGACGGCTGAGTTGATTTATATTCTTTATTTGACTTGTCCATGTTTGTTAAAGTTTTTGTGGTAAAAAGTTTTTTTACGGGATGGGGTAACCAGACCCATGCCAAACCCTCCTTAGTCACTTTTTACGACATGCCTGGTAGGGTACAGTGTTACTATTCTTTGCTTCCCTTTCGGGCCCCGGTAACACACGGATGCAAGGAGCATAGGCCTTCAACAAACACATGCCAAGTCTTCCTGTCCTGTGCCATCCGCTCAAGTTCTTTCCATGTTTTCCTCATCATTTTCACCTCTGTTTCCAGTTCTATTCTCCATGTGTTGTATGGTCTACCTCTGCCTCTCTTTCCCTGTGGATTCCAGAACAAGGACTGTCTTGTAATGCTATCAACAGGTTTCCTCAATATGTGTCCTATCCATCGCCAGCGTCTTCTTCTCAACTCTTGTTCCACTGGCACTTGTCTGGTTCTTGTCATCAATTCCACATTTGTGACTTTGTCATACCATTTCAGTCCTTCTATTCTACCTGAGGCCACAGAGATGTGGTTTTACAGAAGGTTTAGAGCAGTGGTTCCCAAAGTGGGCAGTACCGCCCCCCTGGGGGCTTTGGAAGGGTCCAAGGGGGCGATACGGAAAAAATGGGCCAAAGGGGGGCGTTCAGTAGTAAACAGTGGGCGTTTAGTAGTAAGGGGGAAGGGGGGGGGGGGGGGTTCATGATTTGACAAGCTAAATTCAGTACGTGCGGGGGGGAAAGGAATTGTGGATTTGAGAGACAGCATCAGGGAAGCGTGGGGACGAATGTGTGGATCGTTGTATTACTAGATCATTAAGCAGGTGGGGCATATTTTCGTCTATGCTTGTGTCGTTTCTGAGGTCAGGTAACCATCGCAGACCATAAAACGGTAATCGGGAACTGCTAGGAAATGGGGGTTTAACCAACACCTATTGTCCCATTCGTTCACTCCTGATGACGAGAAAATGGATTCCAATGGCATGGTGACGAAATTAGATCCTGCCGGTGATTCAGAAGTACCAACTTTGCTTTGTTTTGCGGAATTTGTTGTCTCAGTATTGCGGGGCTAGTGTGTAACAAGATATTCGCAGATTGGTAATAAATAAGAGAAAAAGGTTTCAAGGGAAGAGAACGTTTTTTAAAGGTACTCGACTTTGGCATTATAAAATCAGTCTTTTATCCTCTGAACCGGCTTTCCTACCTTACATTCAACTTTCATAAATCGACTGGCGCGATGTACGATTTTTCCCGTCTATTTCAACCTTTGCGTTGCTATGACAAAACCAACAAACTTTCTCATCTTTTCTGTGAACAGTGGTTTTCAAATAAGCGTGTACCGGGTATCAAACAATTTCATCCTGTCGACAAGGTAAGTGTTTTCTTACTTATATTTTTTTGTTTGTGTTTGCACAGAGCTAGCATCAGTTTTACTAACATTAATTATTAATTAAGCAATAAAATTTTGATACAGATTTGCCGTATATTGAATATTTCTGTTCAATCCATTATATTTACATCCTTTTAATTTGTTTACCGGGATCTCCACACTTTGTAGTTAGGCTACTGTCTCTCAATTTTTTAAATCTGAAGACCTATCAATATAGTGCGTTATTTTTATATTTTGTCATATTAAAGAACTATTATTACACTTTTATGAAATGATTATTGGTTACTTTCAGTGTTGGTGTGGCTGTTGCTAATTGTGTGTGTTTTTTTTATACTTCTGATTGTTGTATTTTTCTAATTTATTTTATAGCTGTGGTGGTTAAGAAAAACTTTATAAAATAGAAGAGTAAACTGGTAAGAACATCCGTGTCAACATTTTTGTAAAGCCACTTTTAAATCAGCTTTTTGTTAATTACTCGACGAACATTTTTTCTATCTGCAAAATTGTAAAATCAATTCTTTGTTCCAGAATTCAGAACAAATATGGCAAAAGCAGAACAAACCAAAAAGAAGTGCAAACAATACAGCGTGGAATATCTGAAATATGGATTTATTCCAGCACAAATAACCAACAACTGAGCCAATGTGGTCTATTATGTGAGAGGGCCTTTTCAAATGAGGCGATGAAACCTTCCAGACTACTTGAACATTTGAAAAAAATTCACCCAGATAAAACAGATACAAGTTTGACATATTTTCAGTCACTTCGTGACAACTTTCAGAAAAGTAAAACAGTCCGTGACATGTTTGTCAACACTTCACAACAAAGTTGTGATGGTTTGCGAGCTTCATACAAAATTTCATTGCTGATAGCTAAATCTGGAAAGTCTCATACAATCGCAGAAAATTTGATTTTGCCAGTTATAAGGGAGTTTGTGAGTACAGTTATGCATAAGTCACCTGAACAAAACATTAAAGCAATTCCGCTCAGCAATACCTCTGTTCAAAGAAGAATAGATAAAATGGCTGAGAATGTTGAAAATACATTGTGCAACATACTTAGGACAACAGAATTTGCATTGCAGTTGGTTGAGTCAACTTTGCCTAGCAACGAATCTTTGCTTCTTGCCCATGTTCGCTTCGTAAAAGATGAAAGCTTGGTTCAAGAGTTGTTATTTGCTAAGCAAATAGTAACTGATACAAAAGGAGAGTCAATATTTCGTGTAGAAGAGAACTTTTTCAAAGAGAAGGACATTCTGCTTACTAACATTCTTGCTTGTGCAACAGATATGGGGCCTCACCATCAATGATAGGTTGTTACGCGGGTTTATCGTTTTTTTCTTAAAAAAGAAGCTGTACCTGGTATATTTACAAACAACACGGTGTAATTCACAGACAACATTTTTATCGCAAAAAATCTAAGTGATCGGCTTCACAAACCATTAAATATTGGTATTACAGCGATTAACAAAAATTAAGTCCCATGCTCTCAATTACTCGACTATTTCGAGAGAGCTTTGTACTGAGAATGATGAACAGTTTTTGAGCGTTTGCTGATGCACACAGAAGTTAGGTGGCTCTCAAAAGAAAATTGTTTGAGACGCTTTTATGCTCTTTTTTAAACTGTGGTAGAATTCTTTAAAGACTCGCCTGCTTCGCTCAGTACAGAACTAAAGAATACCAGGCTAGACATTGTATATTTGTCACATTTATTCACAAAGTTGAACGAAATAAATCTGCAACTGCAATCAAATGATATTAATCTTATAAAAGTCAAATCTTTCGTCTCCAATTTTCTGTCCAAATTAACGCTATTTGAAACGTAATATTGGCCGTACCGCGAGTTTTAATCCAATTTCCCAGCCTCTTAGAGTTGGAAGAGAAAGACAAATTATACCAGAGATAATCTTCAAGTATTTTGTGCACACCTACATGAGCTGCATAAAGACATGTCTCAGAGGTTTCAGAATCTTCTTTTGATCACTATTCCAGATTGGATAATAAATCCATTCCTCGACACTTACAGCGAGGAACTAGGAAGAATGGAAGAGGAACTGATATCGCTACAAAATGACGTGTGAGCTTAAGCCAATGTTCAAGAAATCATATCACGACTTTTGGTTGCAGAAAGAAATCTCTGAACGCTACCCTGCAGTGTGGGGAAAGGTTAAGATGTTCTGTATTGCCTTCTGTGGCGAACTTCTAAATACAATAGCTAATTTAAAATATAACAGTATAGTGCATAAAGTCCAAAGATAGGATATTACTAAAAAAATTTTCGGCGAGAATTGTATTTGGCGTCGCCTACGCCTTCAGCTTATTATTTGATAACACATTAGAGCCGAACAAAAAGGTACCCAAATTTTCAAATTCGTCCTTGACGACAGAAACGTAACAACTTCCCTAGGTCAACTAAGTATTTTGCCTAAAAGACATAGTTAGAGGGGAGAGGGGACGGATAGATAAACACAACGCAAATCACGTCTCACATTGTTTCTAAAAAATAAAACTAACTTGCTAGCCTTGCCTTAGGCGGTTTTTTCAAAATTACGAGGAAAAAGTTAGAAAATGTGGACACTACGATCAGGAAAACACGCTTAGCTCTTGTATGCGAATGACGATAATTCTCGTGTATTACGAGAGACTCTCGTAATTAGCTTGTAAAAGTACAAGTGGAAAAAGAATTGAACAGGAATGTAGTTTAAGAAATAAACAACTAACATAAAAAAAAAAAGATAGAATTTTGAACCAAGCCACTTAGCCCCATAAAAATAATATTCGTGTCTACCTGAAGACTTGCTAACCAAGAATATGTAGTTAGTTATCTAAATAGTCCCATTAGATAATCAAATATTGGTAATAATACATAGAGAATCGGAGATACTGTCAGGTCAAGTCATATCTGCTTAGATTGGATAGCATATTTTTTCGGGTGGTGGGGGGGAAAAAATTAGGTCAAAGAAAGGCTAAGATAGTTACGATGAAAAGGGGGATTGGATGAAAATTTGAAGGAAGCCGAAATAATTATTGGCTAACCTAAATATACAAATCTAGTATCTGGTAGTAGTAACGCATAGTGGTTTAAGAGATATTTTTTTTTAAAAAAGAGAGTTCATTCAATGAAAGAGATGCTTGGTCTCATTGTCCAAAGCCCTGTTTTACTTTAACGAAATAGTCAGCTGCTCGCTGCCATTTTTTCAAAAATATTCAGAGAGCAAGCAGCGATGAGCAGACTTGTGCTTTGTTTTAAAATAAATACAACAGAAAGCAGTCTGAACAGAGGCAGTGATGAAAGTGTGCCTTATTCTATTGCCTAAATTCATCGTTACTTGTTTATAGTTTCCTTGATATGTGGTAAGATTGATTTTATAGACTTTTTAATTAAAAAAGGGTCGTGTGAAAAAAGAAAAGGCCATGTAAAAGATTGTAATTAAATGGTTCCATGGCAGATTTAGGCATGACCAATAGATGTTGATCCATCATATAAGGGACTATCTAAGAAGGTTTAGAACTACATGGCTATATATATGATGGTCAATATACAGGAACATTAACACCTATCTTATTTAGCAATGGAAAAGATTACTGCAGAATGACAGAGGCGTAGCATCCATTAGGGAAGAGAAAAAAAACTGGTACCATTTTGTTCCATCAAACTAAAGTGGATAAGTCAGGGTTGTCAGAGAGTGCTACCATGTTCTTTTGTATTGAATAATATGTTTACATGTAAATTAAGGAGGGAATTAGTTTTGTATTAAAAGACAGAACCATAACTTGCATTGACACGGGGTATTCCTGCTGCACTTGTCTGATGCTAGTACTCGCTCATTGAAGAAGTGGGCACGATATCAAAGAGTCACTGGCACCTAGTTGACTTAAAGAATATCAAGTCCAGAGGAGACTGAAGTGTTTGGCCAACCCAACTGCAACTCCTGTGATTCCAGGCTCGAAATAAGTGAAATATCTGGCCTGGGACAAACTTATCGAAAAATAAAGAACAATCTCCTGTGTAGAAAAAACGTTACTCCCAAAGAATAAAATAAACAATCATAGTGAAACAAAAGACAGTGGGATGATGTGACAAATCCTCAACTGCTTCCCTGTATACAGTATTTAAAAAGAGTAAATAACATCAAAGTGAACATTTTGTAAACAATGTACTATGGACATATTTTCTGTTGTATGTAAATATCTTTTATATAATATATTTGTAAATATATCTATCCATCTAAATTGATTCTCATTGACTGTAGTCCTGACCAAAACAACTTTAGGCTCAGGACCAATGAAGTTTAACAAAAGATATTTAAATATAAAATTTAACAGCTGAGTTAGTTGAGTTTATCATAGTAATTAGTTTTTATATGTTTATTATATATGTTTTTGTATTGAGATTCTTTAACAACACTCTTACAATACCCTAGACCCTTTATGTAGCTTGCAGTCACGCTAGTCAATAAAAATATAACTTAGAGTGAGATCGTAGGGTGGTAACAAGAAAGGTACTCTGTAACACAGTTGTCCATTGTTTACCTCAGAGACCTTCACAGCTGATCTCACTCAAGTACAACTATACGCACACCATTCTTCTTAACATCTAAACCCACCACACTTTCCAACATCGTATTTAGTAGGCGTGGGTTTCAGCGCGGTTGTCCAACTTCTTTCGAAGGCAGGAGAAACAGACTGCAGATTACTGAACGTGGGGATCTGAGACTCCTTCTAAGTAACTTTCCGCCTGATTTTGAGAAGCTGATATCACTACACCAGGCACATCCATCTCACTGAAGTTAAAAATGAAGTAAGTTTGTTACTAATTTACTTTCACATACTGCTGTTTGTTTTACTGCATTAAGTAATTAAGTTTTTCTTTTAAAATTAAGTTAATAAATAAGCGTATCTGTAGCTTTATATTAGAATGTGATAAATTGAGCAATTAGTTGTTACTGTATTTAACAGTTGCTCTTATTTTTCACTTTTTACATTTTTTTATGTACTGTGGGGAAATGCAAGGGGGGGGGGGGGGGGGGGGGCGCTGGGGACATGTCCTGGGAGCCAAGGGGGCGGTGACCCAAAAAAGTTTGGGAAACACTGGTTTAGAGGGTCGGAGTGGTTAAGAGGTATGGCATCCGCCTCTAATTCTAAAGGTACCGGGCTCGCTTCCCAGAGAATTTAATTGATGAAAATTGTTTCAGAAACCAGTGGTTCATAATGATGTCACACTCCCCACTAATCTCCGGGGTAGTAAGATCGGATGCCTAGCCTTCTCGGATATGTGCGAAAAATAAGAGGTTCCTTGGGGGAAAGTGCACACGTTAAAAATCCACCGGCAGTTGGAAATTGTAAAGAGTTGGATATACGGCCGCTCCCCTGGAAAAATTTAGAAATTAGGAAACCTACCAATCACAAAAATATTTATAGAGGCTGGGATCATCGCAGGTATTGCCAAGTTCGTGCACTGTGCTGAGATCCTCCTTGTGTGATATAAGGGTGGAGATTGGAGCACTGATGGAGTTGTCCGTGTGCAATGAAGATGATCCTTCAAAGAAACCATACAGAAGATACCATGACAGCTAAAGACATCTGCTAAAACTATTTTAATTTCTGTGTACTGTAGCTGAAACATGGATTCACTTCTTTACTTACTTCATTTTTGGATCGACCGTTACCACGAAGCGTAGCGGAGTCTGTAGGTTGCGATCTTGAGCCTTGTGTGTTGCCGTGAGCCCGTGTTGTTGTAGGATGCCTGTGATGTTGTCTATCCATCTGCCTCTTGGTCTTTTGTGTCCTGATCTTCTACTGATGTAGGAGCATAGTGGTAATTTATAGGGCTCCATTCTTCACGAGCTCATTCCGTCTCTCCTGGTAACATTAATGACTTTTCTGAAGCATCTCATCTCACAGGATATGATTTTCCTCTCCTGTGCTTTGGTCAGGGACAATGTTTAACATCAATAAGAAAGAGTTGGTAAGAGAGTAATATTTACCAGCTATTGTTTAGCTTTCATACTGATTTTTGTATGTTTGAGTAGTGGTGACATTAGGTAAGTCACTGCACAGGCTTTATGACATCATTGTGACGTACGTCTAAGTATGACAAATGAATTTCCCTGACCCGATGGATGACAACAGAATATTGGCCTCTCATAACTTTAGAACCCCTGATCATCTGTTGTAACTTTATCCTGCATGCAGCATTTCCACGAGAACTTTACACGCTGGATCATTAATATGTAGCCTGCTATCTTCTGTGAACTTTTGAGATCGCATGGCCTTTGATGGGAGGTTAAATCACGCCCTCAACCATCTCTGAGAACGATTTATAGCAATCTTTTCCTTAACGCCGGCCCAAAAGAGGACGTGGCCAGAGACTCACTCCTGTTTCTAGAGCAAGTAACAGCAGTTCAATTTCTTACCTGGCTGTCACCCCGCCTGGTGGGAGTTGCCAAAGATCTCAGAACAGCGGCACCATCAAAGCCAGGCTGATCTTCAGAATTCAACGTGGGGCGGTATACGATCTAAAGAAATCAGGGAACTCCCAGCTAACGTAGTTAGCTTCTCGATGAAATTTTTCGCACTCTCATGCGAGCAGCCTGAGACGAAGAAAATCGGTAGACCGGGTTAAAACGGAGGAATCGCAGCGGTTTTAACACAACGGCGAGGTACCTCGGATTGATCTAGCTCGACTTCAAGAAAAGTGTGAAAACCACCTAACACGTCCTATTTAAGTTACATTTGAAAGGAGAAGTTTATAAATAAAGAACTCCCGAAAACTGCATTTTATCGTTCGGTTCTGACAGAATCCTAGTTTTCTAGACTAGCATAGTCGGATTCCTGCTAGTATTTCATCTACCTTCGTTGACTATTGGAGTGTATTCCTTTCTGCCTGCGCAGACGGTAATTTATACATTAGCTTCGAGTGATCAGTCGGTCTAGTTATTTCAATTTATTTCATTGGATTGTGGTGTGTAAATTTAACCTTAATTAAATAAACCCATTTTCAAAGTTCTAGTGCAAACTAATGTTACAGCTAAAAGTATTTTCCTAATACACTTGACGCCGAAACCATTAACTTTTTGCAGACGTGCAAAGAAGGAAATTATAACCAGTAAATCCAGTTTAGTTCTGTTATAGATAGATAATGTGCTTTTAATTAATTTTAACTCCACGGGGAGTTTTTCCTAGATTTGTTAATTGACGAACGCTGATAAAGAATAATAGGCTAACTGTAATTTTATCGCGTGTCAGATTATAATAAGATTTGTAATGCATTTCTTGTTTTGATTATCTTTCATTCAGAACGATCATTCAACCTGCATCCCAGCAATTATTAATTATATACAGAGTTCTGCCAACTCAAATTCGATTCGATAACTCCAGTAACATATGAACCTTTTTAAAGCTAACAACTTGTGGCGACCTGTAAAATGGGCCCCCCGCTCCTCTGAAATTAACAGAGAATAAAGCCACCCACTAAGCACTTTTAACATCCTAGTTCATATAGTCCTTAAAAGTAAAACTGGAAACAGAACATATTTTATTCACTGCCCTATTTGTGAAGAAAAAACATAGGTCTACCTGAACACTGTCTGTCAAGTAAAATTCAGTGGATTTTACACACCCCCCGAAGAAGAACTTTACCTCAGTGTTTTCTTTTATTAACTTGTAGCCATTACCGGAAAAAGAAAGTTTATCTCCCCCCAGCTGTGCCGATTTTAGGAACCCCCACCAAACACACAGCGCTTATCCAAGTGGCCTGTGCCCATTCCAGTTAGGAACTTTATCTAAACCAACATTAGCCTTTACGCTTCACCGTCCTGGCGATTTTTTTGAGACTTATTTGTTTTTTACCTCGTTAAATCTGGGGCCTTGACACGGAAGGAAATAAGAAGTATCCAGTCCCATTATTCCATGAGTATATAAGCTTGCTGTGGTAAATAAATTCCCTATAGTGGGACAGTAATTCACCATTTTGGTAAGTCTGCCGGTGTGTTTTTGTGGATGGCCAGCCCCCTAGTGTTTTTTTTTGAATTGAAAGGAGATTTAAATTTTCTTCTTTACCCCTTTTAATTAGTTTCGACCGAGTATTAAGGTGCATTGTATTCCGTTGTACGTGTGATTTTCTACCTAGCGGGATTGTGTAACTGTGTTCATTCCCCCCTCCCGTAAAAATTGTATGATTAAAGGGAGACA
>JAMPIV010011993.1:0-173576 GCA_024509875.1 Oreohelix idahoensis
ATTACACCGTCAGACGAGTTCTCATGATGAATTCGACTGTTGTTTGAAGTTCCTCTTTAACTCCATATAGCTTTGAGTTTAGTGTTGAGTCATTGGGCCAGTATATCTTTCTTAACTGGTCATACAGAGGACAGTCCTGTAGAACATGCTCAGCAGTTTGTTCGTTTAATCCACATGTGCACAGTGGTGAAGCAGACAATCGTAGCTTGTGCATGTGTTTATTCAGTTTGTTATGCCCTGTCCTGAGTCGAAAAATAGTTATCTGTCCCTGCCGGTCGAGAGTGTGATAGGCGTCTTTGGGTTGGTTCTGTTCTCTTCTGATAGTCTGGATAGCTCTCTTTTTCTCAAAGTATGTGACTTCATTATCTTCTTGTTCACATTCTCCTCCCTTTTTTGCAAGTTTATCTGCCTTTTCATTTCCGGGTACACCACAATGAGATGGTACCCACTGAAGTATGGTTCTCTTTTTGGCAGCTACCTTGTTTAGTTCATTTCTCAGATGCGGGAGTTTACCACCCTTGAGAGCTTGCAGGACAGACAGTGCATCTGTGAGGATGACTACCTGGTGGCAGTCAGAGTTGGTGTTATAAATCATATTTGCAGCTTGCTCTAGAGCTTGAACCTCAGCTGTATAGTTGGAACAGAATTTACCAGTGGGAATGTGCCTAGTCTCATAGTGGTTGTCAGGATATGAGATAAAGATACCGGCACCTCCATTCCTAACAGCATTAGTTGCTGATCCATCTGTATAGGCATGTATCCATGATTGATCGGGATAGCTTTCTTGGATCATACTCAATGTAGCAGTTCGTTTTTGCAGATCATTATACTCACATCCACTTGTGAGACCACTGACTGATGTATTAATTTGGAGGGCACTGCTGCCTGCTCCCATGGTACAGGGTATAGGGTGGGCTTCAGTGGTGTTGTCTTCATGGATAGGTCTTCTTGATGCTGTCTTATAAGTCTTTTCCCCCGATGCACAAAGCTGCTACGCTTTAGACGTCCCAATGCCAGATCATCTAGTCTTGCCTTCATTGGGTGCATTGGCATACTGTTGTACTTTTCCATCTGGATCATGGTTTTTGTGTCTCTTCTATGGGACAATGTCTGTAATCCAGCAACCTTCTGCATCTCTGTTATTGGTGTAGTTTTCATGGCTCCTGTAATGAGCCTGAGAGCTTGATTTTGCACCTTGTCCAAAGACTGCAGATGTGAGTTAGCAGCTGATGACCATGCTGCTGAGCTAAACTCTAAGTGTGGTCTTATTACTCCATTATAAATCTTCTTTAGATTTCGTTCATTTGCTCCCCAGTTGGTACCTGCTAATTTTCTGAGTATGCCTAGTCGTCTTCGGGCCTTTCCTTCTGCATTTTCAATATGCTTATTCCATGTAAGCCTTTGGTCAAATGTCACCCCAAGATAGGTGGGGTAGCTTTCTTCCTTGATCACGGTTGTCCCTAGGTGTATGTTAGCTGATTTGTCCTTGGGGGCGAGGGAGAACAGTGTTGTGGAGGTTTTGTCTGTGTTTATTGTGATAAGCCATTTCTCTGCCCATGACACTAGCATGTCTGCTGCCCGCTGCATTCTATAATTTGCTGTGGTGACATTTTCATCAGCGCACCAGAGTACTAGGTCATCTGCATATAAGGCAGCTTTAACTCCTGCAGGGAGATCTTTCACCAGGTCATTGATGTAAACAAGGAAGAGTGTTGGGGAAATTACTCCTCCTTGAGGTACCCCCTGATGGAGCAACACTTTTCTGCTCTGCAGACCGTCAAGAGTGACTCTAGCTCTCCTGTTATGCAAGTATGACTGGATCCATTTCATCATGTTGCCTTGGATTCCACTTCTCCTAAGTTTTGCAATGAGGCCATCTTTCCACACCTTGTCAAAGGCCTGCTTGAAGTCGACCCAGATCGTTAGGACCTTTTTCTTCTCCTGGAAGGCATCTTCTATTGCTTGAGACAAGTAAGTAACTTGGTCTTCTATACTGTAGCATTCTCTAAATCCAGCTTGTTCCGGCACCAGGATCTGCTCAGACTCTAAATACCATTTCAATCTGTGGTTGACTATTCGCTCCATAGTCTTCCCAACACAGCTTGTGAGACTGATTGGCCGGTAACTTGCAGCCTCGGTCTTACATTTCCCTTTCTTTAGTATGGGTATTGTGATGGCTTCTCTCCATACTTGGGGTACCGTTCCTTTCAACCAGCTGTGGTTGAATATCTCAAGCAGTTTTGTCTTTGCTGCTGAGCTCAGATTTACTAGCATTTCGTTGCTGATTTTGTCTGGGCCGGGTGACTTTTGAATTAAGCTTGGAAATAGCCTTCTGTAGTTCTCCTAGTGTGATGGGTTCCCTCATTGGGGCAGGAGTATCTGTCTGTCCCATGGTTGCCAGTATTTCTTTTCTTATCTCTCTCTGATGGTCTATGTTAATGGGTAAGTTGCTTTCTGAACTGTATCTTCTAGCAAACAAGTCTGCAGCTTGTTTTCCTCTGAAAAGTTTGCCACCTTCATCCAATGTGATAGTCTGCCTTGGTGAGGAACGCTCTTCATTTAGAGACTTGACTAATCTCCAAAGTTTCCTGCCGTCTTTCTCAAGGTTCAGCGATGCCGTTTTAGTTCTCCAGCTTTTCCGTTTTTCTTCTAGCTTTGTTCTCTGAAACTCTGCTACAGCCTTTTTCCATTTGTTGTGAGTTTCAAGTGAAGGCTGAGACTCTGCGTCCTTTCTAGCCTTGTCCATAGCTTCCTGACGTTCTTGGAGTGTGCTGGACCAGTATGGTATGTAGTTACGCCGGCATCCTTTGGGAATGGTTTCTTTTGCAGCTTGTAGTATGCATCTGTTGAAGTCTTTTACCACTTCATTAATATCTCTGTTCTGTACCTTGAGGGTAGACAGCAGCGTGTTCACCTGATGCCTGAATAAACCCCAGTTGGCTTTTTTGTAGTTCCATCTTGTAATGGCTGGGCCTGTACTGAGAGTTGCACTCTGGACAGTAAGAAAGATTGGGCGATGGTCGCTTCCCCCTAGTTGATCTCCTACTTCTCTACTAATAGATCCAGCTATATCTGGTGTGGAGAAGGCAAGATCTGGTGTTGAAGTTGTGTGCCATCCTCTGGAGTAGAAGGTAGGAGTATCTGTGGCATTATTGACTAGGATTAGGGAGTGATCATCTTGCCAAGTTTCAACCTCTTCACCTCTGTGATCCAGATGGTTATAGCCCCAGCTCTGGGAGTGGCTATTAAAGTCTCCAACTGCTATAAAGTTGGTGGCTGGTACCTGTATAGAGCTGAGACTCAGAGGTTTGTTGTTCGGACAGTAATAGTTCAGGAGTTCTATTTCCATCTTGTCTACCTTTATCTGCAGCAGCTGATATTCTGCTCCATCCATGAAGGTTTTCCTTTCGTGTGCAGGAATGTTATTCCTTACAAGAGTAAGTACTCCTCCTTTTCGTCTATCTTTTCTGTCGGATCTGAAGCATTGATATCCCCTTATTTTAAAGGTTTGATCTGCTTTCAAGTGAGTCTCTTGGATACAGCAAACACTGACTTGCTTCTCATACAAGATGTTTTCCAGCTCTGTCTTTTTGCTGTATCCAGCCTGCTTGCTGTTCACTCCCTCTGCATTCCAGTGCATTATGACAAGTGGCACTCTGGGTTTCTCTTTTTCTGTTTTGTTTTGGTCAGTAGTTCTCCTCCGCCGTCTGCTGACTCCACAAGACGGTCTAGAGGGTCCTCCAGTAGCTGAGGGTGGGCTCTGTCGAGGCTCAGAGCCCGGCACTGCACCTGCCTGGTGGAGCTCCACAGGGCGAGCACCAGAACGAGATTTATTTGACGGTGTACTCTCCATAGAAAAAAAAAAAGCGAGTTGCATGATACTGTGGTTTCCGGTGCGCCTTCTGGCCCAGTATCTACGACTTTAGCACCTGCTCAACGGGAGAGTGGGCTCATCCCTAATCTGTTATGTTCCCAGTAGTAGACTATTCGCAAGCAGCCTGGGGGTGTCACTGCTCTGCGCGGACCTTGTTTACCGAGGCGGCGTCCGAGCTCGTATGGTGAAAATATGGTTGCGTTATCTTCAAAATAGCCCTGTCTTTCCCGTGGCTTTTCTGCCATCCTGCAACTTTGAGTTAGGGAGTTCTGAGCTCCAGTCTCTTTCCCAGGCGTTTTATCCTGGCCTGGCACGCATACAGAGGACCCCACTTCTGGTTCTAAGTTAGCAGTTGGGGATAGGTGGGGTAGCACACTGTGCATTCCCCGTCATCCAGGGGGCTCTCCAACTATGCAGAGCTTGCACAATGCTGTGCTCTGGTTTTTTGGGCTCTCCCAAGGAATCCTCACGTCCTGCACAGAGCCACTTCCAGATACCCACCACCTGCCAACCCTCCATTGTAGAAATCTCCTGCATGCGGCCATCCAGTCAAGAGCCAGTATTAAGTCTGGTGCCCAAGTGATCCCCCCAAGCTCAGTGTGCAATGCTGGGTTCTCATCATGCTGCAACACAGGGGGGATTGTGATGCTCAGCCATCTCTCTCAATTCTGCACCGATAAGTGACATCGGGGACTTAACTGTGCCTCAGTGCTGGGAGGCCCCGTTTCCGGGTACACCACACACAGCCAATTGAGGCAACGGTCGCCGTGGGCGTGATAGACGACAAACAGTGAAGAATGAGGCAAGAAAGCATTTAACCCATGAAGTGGGGGTGGATTGGTGCAGACCAGAGCATGTACCACTCGCCGGTGGGTTCTGCATCTACACCTATAGGGTTCCACCCACTCCTCAGCCCATTTAGTCTGGCCCCTCACCCAGGACCTGTCCGGCTTGGGTGACCCTGCCAGGAGTAAAACTCCCGCCGGCATAGCTCCCGGGATCATTGGGGCGCTCAAGCTCTCCAACCACGGCAAGGTAGGCTTACATGTGGAGTGATGTCCATCTTATTCCTCTTGGACTGCCCTCTGTTGTCTGGCGCATCACCCAGTCTATGACTGTTAAAAATAGAGTGGTTGACAAGGGGCATCCCTGTCGTACTCCTGTCTTCACCTCAAAGGTTAGGTTGCTCTGCCCAACACTACACGTAAAGTTGGCATAGAGGCTTTTTATGATTGACACTATGCAGCTTGGAATTCCATAAGCCCTCAGTATTTTCCATAAACTGTCCCTATGTATGCTGTCAAAAGCCTTTTCAAAATCAACGAAATTAATGTAAAGCTGTCTTTGCCATTCTGAGCACTGCTCTATAATGTTCCTGAGAGTGAATATATGATCTACACATCTTCTATTCTTTCTAGGATTTAGAAAGAGTTCCATTATATATACTCTCCCGAAAATAGTTACAATCAACAAAGAAAAGCATTCAAATGACGGTGTTCATGAACAGCTTGATTACACTGTATAATGGAAAGAAACCAAATCACAAGAGTAAAAGAAAATGAGGATCACAAAAAAAGACAAGGCGGAGGGAGGAGAACACTGGAAACAAACATGAGATTTCCAGGATTTTATTCTTTTTTTCTGTTTGTTTGTTTAGTTAAACATATCTATATAATGATGCAAGCGTAACTTTCGAGGAGGCGAAAAGTTTTATCAGAAGCAGATACAGACACAAATGGGATGGTCAGCATTCAGGTCACACACAAAATGATGCATACTACCATCTCAACAGAAGAGAACAAGTGGTAATCTTCAGACTCCGCACTGGCCACAACAGATTGAGATACCATCTATTCAACAAGTCAATGATAGGAACTACCAACCACTGTAACTGGCACTGATAAAATGACTGCTTAACATCTGCTTAAAAGTTGCCCCACATATATGTGTAACGAATTTGTAGTGTTAGAGAATGTTATGAGTGATAAGTTGTCTTGTGGATAGACGATGGTAGTTCAAGCAGGAATAAAGAACTATAAGATATACCCCAGTTCTAGAAAGGAGCACTGGTGTATGGATAACACAGGTGTAGGCAAGGCTGTAAAGTACTCTTGTCCAGATGATAAAAACTGTCCTTCCACTTGTTCCTGTATGGTGGGACTCTACTTAGAAAATCCGCACCTACATTTTGCTTTCCTGGTATGTATTCTATCGTGAAGGAATATGGTTGTACCAAAAGAGCCCAACGCATTAATCTTGCATTTAAATGCTTAGAAGAGGCTAAAAATGCCAATGGTTGGTGATCACATTGGATAATTGAATGTCCTCCCATACAAGTGGGGTTGGAATTTCTGATCTGCCCACACTAATGCTAAACATTCTTTCTCTATGGCAGAGTAATTTAAATCAGCGGAGTTGAGTTCACTGCTGGCATAAGCAACAGGAAAAAGCTCTCCAGGCTGTCTGGTTTTTCCAGTGCCAGCTTTCTAAGTATCGACATTAGGGTCCCATTGCCCGTTCCCTTGGGGGTGATAAGGAGAGCAATGATAGTGTCTGGCCTGAAATATCTTAAATACCTCTTCAGTCAGCTTTCCCTTGAACTGAGAACTATTGTCAGTCAAAATATGATGGGACTTCACATACCGTTTTATGTCTTCAGTGATTCCTGGCCAGAAATAGTGACAAGCTATCCTTTGACCTGTGTCACCAATTTTCATGTGACCACTAAATGGTATAGCATGCCCTAGTTCCATAACTAAGAAATTGGTACTACTAGCTGTCATGCCCCTGAGATCCGTTTCCAGCTTTTCTATACAGTAGACCATTTTTCATATAAAAATTTCTCTTTTCTGGAGGGTTATGAACTCTTGTAACGGCAGATTCTAGAATTAACGTGCTCATCCAATGCAGCATTGTTTTCGCTTATCTGAATATCTTGTGATAACACCATTGATATAGAAGAGTCATTACCCTTCTATTTACAAATCTGACAAGAGTAATCTTTTCTAAGGTAGGCACCTTTGAAGCCCATATTAGATACTCTTGAGTTTGGCCACTGTTGGACCACTACTGCACAGCAGCGGATACAATACCGTCACAATTGGGCCACTCGCGCCGGGATTAAAGAATTTGTCTAGTTAGTCCCCTAGACTTGACTGTTATAAATTTCAGATTTACTGAAAGAATATTGTCAAGAGTGCGTTGTAGTAAGACTGAGCATGTATAAATAACAGCAAAAAATAACTGTATAAAGAATAATTTAATAATTGAAAGAAACACAATTTTTTTGTAACAAAAGTTAAAGTTCAAGAAATAAGAAGTTCACTTTGTGTGGCTAATTAAGTGTAAATTTGTAATGTTACTAGTTAGTAGCTGTTGTAATCTTGTGTAGCTTTTGTAAACAGACTTTTTGCTCAGAATGGCAGAGTCCCAAAATCTCTACACTTTTTACTTGAATGTTGCTAAAGAGATGGGCTTATCAGGCAAAGATTTATCCGACTTTGTGGCAACTTCTGTGAAAGAAGATAAGGAACGGATAGAAGCCGAGAAAGCGGCTGAAAGGAATGCCAGAAGGATGGCCAGAGAGCACGAAATAGCCAAAGCAGAAAACGAAGCCTCGGAAAGAGAAAAGGAGAGGGCATTCCAAGAAAAGAAAGAACAGGCCGAAAGAGCGGAAAAGGAACAGGAGAGGCATTCCAAGAAAAGAATGAACCGGCCAAAAGAGCCGAAAAGGACGCCAACAGAGCCCACGCCATTAGATTGAAGGAATTGGAAATCGAAGGAAGAAGAGTTGATTCTAGTTCTAACAATGGCGGGTCTGGTAGTTGTCAAGGAGCGATAGGGGAAACACCTCTCACGCCGTGACGCCTAGTACCGTATCCTTCCAATTAGATGTCTACTCTAGGTTTGAATCCTTAGCCACTACATATGACTTGGAGAGAAAGAGATACAACATGAAATCCTTAGCAGCTACATATGGCTTGGGGAGGGAGAGATACAACATGAAATCCTTAGCCACTACATATGACTTGGAGAGAAAGAGATACAACATGAAATCCTTAGCAGCTACATATGACTTGGGGAGGGAGAGATACAACATTAAGCTATCCCAGAGTCTGAGGGGATCTGCTTATGATGTCTTTTTCAAGATGCCCGTGGAAGAACAGAACAACTACGACATGTTGAAGAAGGCTCTGCTTCAGCGTTTTATGCTTAACGCAGAGACTTTTCGTTGTAAACTCCGTGAGGCTAAGAAGCAAAAAGACGAATCTTTTAGACAATTTGCTACCAGGCTAGAAACGTACCTGGAGAAGTGGGGATCCCTCAGCATCTTCGATGAATCTTTTGAAGGGTTGAAAGAGATGATTCTCGTGGAGCAGTTCAAGGACTCGCTCACCCCTGACATGAGAAGGTTCCTGGCGGAGCACGGGGCCGAAACTCTTGATCAGGTGGTACTGTTTGCTGACCGGTACCAGAGCGCCCAGTCGGAAGTGAATCCGTCTAAAAGGCGCCACCACGATAGTCACCCCAAACAAAAGGATCACCCAGATGATAACTCCAAAAGTACGGACAACACAACACACAAAGCCGCACAGCAACAACCACCACAGGATCACCAGAGGCAGAAATAGAGCAATTCAGCCAAGGGAACTGGACGACGATAATGTAAATCGTGCAAAACTGATACACATTTTACGTCGGATTGTAAGAGGCCGAAAACAGGCCCTTATAATGTCGCTTGCCTGATCAGGGGGCCGATAGGGAAACATGACCCCCAGGCATATGAACAAAATCCTAGTTACCCTTCTATTACTGAGCAAGTAACCGTTGGTAATCACACCATACGGTGCTTATCTGATAGTGGCTTAGAATATTCCGCTCTAGTTTCCCCATCTTAGATACTCTTGAGTTTTCGCAACTGTTGAACCACTTCTGCAAAGCAGGGGAGGTAATACCATCACTCCGTTCTATGAGAAAATTTTGACTTTGCGTTTTTTAGCCCCCAGCTGAAGATGGTTCAGCTACTATTAGTTTTTTTTATAGCTTTATATGTTTATGTATTTAACACAGTACGAGTCACACAATTACAGACATACAATTCACTCAATAGTGATTAATACAATTATGTCTTTAAGTTTACAGATAAACAGGTTTAATGATCACTTAGAGTTTAACAAGAATTAAAATAAATACCGTTGGTTAAAAAAACAAACAAACCATGACCAGATCATCATCGGATGATTTAAACTGTGGTGGACTTATTGGAAAGATTTGAAATGTCCAGTGGTTACGCTGTTATAGTGCTTAGCTTCCAGTGTGGAGTAGGTTGGCGTCTGCTTCAGGAGCTGTTGGTTCCCACATGTGTTTCGGACTGTACTTCTCTTCATTACTCATGCCTGGTAGCTGTAACTCGTCTCATGCGACATGTATGAGGTAATCACATAGGTTGTCGACTGCTGGCAACCTTTACCACAAACTTGTACCACAAACTTGTACCACAAAATTGTACCACAAACTAAAAGGAAAACAAATACCTCTTTTGAGTATCGGGTCCCTGGTATGAGTTTCTGGAGCCCTCCGGTTCCATCCACCACTTCCATCTTCCTCATAATATTTTACCCTCACTGAGTGTTAAGTTTAACCCCAGTGAATCAAATGAAAGGGGTTTTGGATAGCGGAAGACCACAATTGCAATATATAAACACGTTCATATATTTATATATATATGAAGTTTAGTTCAGTGATTGAATAATGACTATGTATACCATGTCAGGGGCCAATGAATGGGTCACCATCTCTTGCTAGTGGTTGGTTCATGTGTGTTTATTTACAGTGATGAGGGTTGTCGGGCAACTGATTTAAGATGTCTACACGGGTACGTTAGGAAATTTATAGCAAATGGACTAGGATCCTAGAACTTAAGGCACACAATGGGGTTACTCTCTTCTAATCATAGAATTCACGTCTGACCGTCTGGCCTGTCCTATATTTGGGTCCTGATATTCTTTGTTCCTGGCTGTCTGTGATTTGTCCTTGAAGAAATATGAATTATGTGCAGTGGCTTACATGGCGCTAGGTCATAACGAATATAAGAGAAGTTCAATCAAGAGCAGCCTATATTTGCATTTCAAATGCCAAACCAGTGGTAAATAACTTGTCTGATTTTGATAGGGATTTATCTTCCACCCGTATCTCTCATGTAGAACATTCTACATGAACATAAAATGTTTTCAAACTCCATTACCAGATACGATCTTGCTACTTCCGTGGGTATTTATCATGTTTACAATTCACTACTCCATAGATCTATTTCTTATAATCTTCTCCCAGATGTCACTTTCTTGTAATTATTGATCACAACAAGGTATGAGCGGAAGCGATTATGTATTGGTCCGTGTCCCAAAAAAATCACGTGTTATCTTACCGTTCGTTTCTCAATCTTAACCAGATTGTCACCGACCGTGTTTTTAGGCACTGCATATTTGCTAACTGCCGCCTTGTATCCAAATAACGTCTGTCTATCCATATTGGACCACTGCGAACAACACGTTTATCTTCCCAGACAAGAAGTCTGGAATTACAATAGGGATGTCAACCAGTGTACACTCTTACTCCGTCTAGAGCTGGCGATAAGACAAAAGTCAATGTGACAACTTCGCTTTGCACAGAGGTAATGTCAAGCGATCGATGTAATTAGTAAAAGAGTGAAAGATTAGAACAAGATGTGATAAGAAAACCTTTGAACTATGAAAGTGTAAACTATGAATACAGGAAGAATTAGCACGTAAGAAGAGTGGTAGATATTAACGTCGAAGTGGAGTAAAGACCCGCAAAAATATTAAACGTATTTCGTGACAAAACGCATATACGAACTTCGGGCACGTCTCCAGATCCAGTCTTAGACCATGCACTCGTTTACTGCTTGTTTCTGCAGCAACATGTTTCACATAATGAGTTTGCCAGACGCATACGCAATTTCACTTCTGTTTTAGTAAAACGCGAATAATCTTTAATTTGGTTCAAAGATAGGTTTAAATATAATTGCCAGGCTCCTGGTCTTCGCTGTCATAGCAGAATTTTCAGTCTTGTCTTCAGCTAGCGACAAATAAATAATTCAGTCAAATCTAAACCATTTTTACTGACATTTCTTCCACGTTCATTCATTTTGTAATTCGTACACAATTACTTCACCACGTATTGAAATTTTACCAATTAAAATAAAAAAAGAAAGTTAAATTTACATATTTGTAGGCACTTTCGGTGTCTATGCTGTTAAATAAACCGTTTGGGTCAAATATGTCAGCATGATCTTGATTGGTTGCGATCCCCGGCAGTTTTTAGGTTATACCAAGCAACAAAAATGGAATTTTCTTCAACAGGCGACTTTTCAAAACAGACAGGAAACATGTCAGATTTTCAGAAAATATATCGTAGTGTACGTAAAATAAGTGTAAATTGGTTGATGAATATTTTGAAATGTTGCAAGTCTTATATGCATCAAATTGTTTCTTTTTAAATATCGTGTAAAGTGCTGACATGAGAGAATCTGGTTATAACCAAGACGGCTCTTGTGGAACAAACAAAGCAGATAGTGACGCATGACACGGTTCAGGGGTTAGGCAGGGTTCAGTATATTTAAACAACATTTGGATACGTTGACCTGTTATCATCATCATCATGATGCTCACAATTTAGCCCATAATATTTGTTTATTTATTCTTCATCATCACGCTCTATTCTACCCAGCTGTAAACAGGTAACGGACGCTGCTGTTGAGTTGGGAAAGGCAGAGACATCGAAGAAGGAAACTGGTCAGCTCAATTCATAAACTTGAGACCTTGTAAAGTGAAGTCTCTAACACTTCTCTGCCCTACGGCAGGATCTGCTGTGGGACTACCTTTATCTCACGTGATGACAATTGCTGATGTGTGATGTCACATGACACCAACATTAAACAAACAAACAAACATGTTTACTGCCCGTCCATAGTTGCCATGTTCCTGTTCTCGGTTGTCATAGCTGGTTAGCATAGGTAGCAACAAATAAATGATTCAGTCAAATCTAAAACATTTTAACTGACATCCCTTCCACATTCATTCATATTGTAATTTTTACATAATTAATTCCCAACGTATTGAAATTCTGCCAATTAAAAAAAAAGCTTTGATGCTTTCACATTTGACAGGTTAAAGAGCTGAAGTAACGTTCAGACATTAGAACACTTCTATTGATTACCTCGCTTAGCTTTGGGGCGTTAACTGTGAAACAACTTTATAATAATGCATTCGTCAAACGACCGTCTACAACTCTACATTGATGCATTCGCCCACGTCTTGTGTCCGATTAGGGGATTCCCCGTGTATTCCTGGGTCACATCGAAAATAGATAAAAACTTTGGGTCGCGTTATATGCAGCACTCATCTGATCTAGTTCGTAACGACACGTGCCAGTGCCAGGCACTGATTACCACGCGCTGTACCGACCGGCATTATGATCTTTAAGTTCCCTAGGTCTCTGGTATATCGATTACTTCTGCTTTTGTCCATGTCTGTCTTCCATAAAGTAAGGTATTCTCTGTTTAGTACTATAAATGCTGTCTGTCTCACCGCGAATGATTTTTTTTTTTTAATGGTAAGAATGTTTCTGATGTGGAAACCTGTTTTTATTTTTGCAGTTCTTTACATCCTTTAAATGTTGCCGTCAGATGTTATCATAGATCAAATGGAATTAAATGACATTAAAGTATTATATTTGTTTTATTGCTTTCATATCCGCAAAGATCTTACCTTCAGGGGTTATAACTTATTTCATTTAAAAATAATTATTATTAATATTAGATGCTCCATCGTTGGCTGACTGAACATATTTGTTATAATTTTTTTTGTTTTTATAAATTTCTGGGTGTCACCCAAATCGGCTCTCCGTGCGACCATCTAGAGTTCACACCACCTAGAGTCGCCCCTGTACATACAATCCAATGCTAAACCTGGTCAAAATGTTAAAGTACCTACTGGTTTTGTTGTTGACAGGAATATGTACCACCTTGACTTCCCCGGCCTATCCCATACCCGTGGCTTGACTTCTCGCGTTTCTAACTTGAATACATTAGCGCCAACAGGTAAAACATTGTCGATTGTTATTTGAATTAAAGGGGCCAGACACTACATAGCGTTTGCTGAGATTCAGCTGCAGGTCGGTAAAGATTTTGTTGTTTGTGTCTGTTCTTGGGAACTTCAGTTTAGTTTATATTTGCCTTTTGTATGTTCATGATGGACATCATCTAGAAGTGCTTTGTAGGGTTGCCTCAGGGATATTTACTCCCCACAACCCCTTTTCCCCCACTCCCCCGTCTACGGTGTAGCTAATATGTTTGGTCGCTCTGGTGGTAACTTTCTCCTACGTAGTGCTGTTGGTCCAAATATTTTCTCTGTATTCCTCGTTCTCTTCTTTCTTCGGTCTTTCTAGTTGTTATCGCGTGTTTCTATTTTCCTTTTCTAAGAACATATTCAATAAATATTTATTGCCAACTCCCAGTTACAGCATTCAAAATGGCAGAGTGGTTTGAGCTCTTGCTTCTCGGGGTAAATGGGCATGGTTCTAACCCATATGGTGTCGCCCTCCAGTTTACCCAGCTGTACAAATTGGAACCTGACTCTGCTGGGAGTTGGGTAGTCAGGCAGTGAGAAGTTGGGTAGTCAGGCAGTGAGGGGTTGGGTAGTCAGGCAGTGAGAAGTTGGGTAGTCAGGCAGTGAGAAGTTGGGTAGTCAGGCAGTGAGAAGTTGGGTAGTCAGGCAGTGAGAAGTTGGGTAATCAGGCAGTGAGGGGTACTCAGGCAGTGAGGAGTTGGGTAATTAGGCAGTAAGGAGTTGGGTATTCAGGCAGTGAGGTGTACTCAGGCAGTGAGGAGGTGGGTAATTAGGCAGTGAGGAGTTGGGTAGTCAAGCAGTGAGGAAGTTGTAGTTAGGCAGTGAGGAGTTGGGTAGTCAGGCAGTGAGGAAGTTGAGTAGTTAGGCAGTGAGGAGTTGGGTAATCAGGCAGTAAGGAGTTGGGTAATCAGGCAGTGAGGGGTACTCAGGCAGTGAGGAGTTGGGTAATTAGGCAGTAAGGAGTTGGGTAGTCAGGCAGTGAGAAGTTGGGTAGTCAGGCAGTGAGAAGTTGGGTAGTCAGGCAGTGAGAAGTTGGGTAGTCAGGCAGTGAGGGGTTGGGTAGTCAGGCAGTGAGAAGTTGGGTAGTCAGGCAGTGAGGAGTTGGGTAGTCAAGCAGTGAGGAAGTTGAGTAGTTAGGCAGTGAGGAGTTGGGTAATCAGGCAGTGAGGAGTAACCCAATCTATAATAGGCAGGGTGTGCTACCGTGGCACGGTGGCAGGGTATGTTGCCTTGGCTGGCGTCAGATTGTTTTCTCAAGATCTGACTAATCCCACTGACCGATTTTCTTGTCCGAGATGTCACAAAATGACTTTTGAGTCGTTCTATTGTCGCTCTCTTGTTCACTACGGCCGTATCCTGGACATTTGTTGTATTGATTATTTACGTGTTTCAGTGACCGGCACCCTCTTTCTTTCTCTGCACTGTAGCAGATATGTTGTATTTTCAACATTCTTTCACTCCTTTCAGTATATGTCGTCTCGTCTGTTTACCTGACCATCCCTGCTGAAGATAGTAGACAGGTAATGCAATACTGAAACGACAGGCATATTCTCGTGTACCCAACCTTGGCCGCTACCGATTAACTTGAAAATCGCCAGCGTATTTGTCTAATTGTTAGAAAAAAAAACCAGGGTGCGCGACAGATAAGAGATTACTTGTCTGGGTGACACATTTTGGACAGACAAGGATGACCTAATCGCTTCCTGTCTGACTTGTTATGACAAGATTACTTTAGATAGTAATAAGTTGTTACATCTTACACACATTGTCGTATGAGTTTACAGATGTGTTGGTGAGTTCGCCTGCCAGGCAATCGGATGTTTTCATACCATATATGGGAGACGTGACCTTTGCATCACGCGCAAAATTATTCCATGTCGGAATATTTTGAAATTACCCCACCCAACATTTTTGTTTGAAATGATTGGAGCCCTGAGCAGCTGCATAACAAACAGATGCGGGGGTAGGACAGGCATATAACCTGACACGTTTCAGTGTTATTTCACTGTGAGAATCGCTTGCCAAAGACACCAGACTTGCCAGTAGTTAGAATCAGGATTCCATCTTATCAGACCGGACACCTTTTATTGGAGTATTCATAAGGACTTACAAAAACAGCCCATGAAAACTATCAATTTAAAAAGGAAAGCCACTGTCTGATTAAACTAAACACATGGAGTGCATAATGTTTATTAGGTTGAACACAGCGTAATGTTTATTAAGTTGAACACAGTGTAATGTTTATTAGGTTGAACACAGGGTAATGTTTATTAAGTTAAACACAGCATTATGTTTATTAAGTTGAACACGGCATAATGTTTATTAGGTTGAACACAGGGTAATGTTTATTAAGTTGAACACAGCGTAATGTTTATTAAGTTGAACACAGCGTAATGTTTATTAGGTTGAACACAGCATAATGTTTATTAAGTTGAACACAGCATAATGTTTATAGGTTGAACACAGGGTAATTTTTATTAAGTTGAACACAGCATAAAGTTTATTAAGTTGAACACAGCATAAAGTTTATTAAGTTAAACACAGCGTAATGTTTATTAGGTTGAACACAGCGTAATGTTTATTAGGTGGAATACAGCGTAATGTTTATTAGGTGAAATACAGCATCATGTTTATTAGGTGGAACACAGCGTAATGTTTATTAGGTTGAACACAGTATATTGACTTATTCTGTTTTTTAATGAATAGTCAGAATCTGGTTTGGCTCCCAACTCTTGACCGCGCTCATTTATGGAAATTCGATCACGGTTAGGCAAATAAAATACTTAGGGCATATACAGAGGTATTACAGCTTGGTGGAAAAATACAGACGTGATGGCAACACTGGAAGTTGGAGGGAAACACTAAATAATTCACAGGAAATCAGCGGGAAGATAACAGAAGAAAACATTAGTGGTCTATCACAGCATAGCTTCGATGTGGAGACGGCGCATTATCTGATCTAAATGTGTTATCTTGCATTCTGACAGTTTAGTATAATGTAATGAGTAGTCGTGTTCGCATAACATAATGTTTAGTCGTGTTCACATAACATGTTTAGTCGTGTTCACATAACATGTTTAGTCGTGTTCACATAACATGTTTAGTCGTGTTCACATAACATGTTTAGTCGTGTTCACATAACATGTTTAGTCGTGTTCACATAACATAATGTTAAGTTGTGTTCACATAACATGTTTAGTCACGTTCACATAACATAATGTTTAGTCGTGTTTGCACATGTTTAGTCGTATTCACATAACATAATGTTTAGTTGTGTTCACATAACATAATGTTTAGTCGTGTTCACATAACATAATGTTTAGTCGTGTTCACATATCATATTGTTTAGTCGTGTTCACATAACATAATGTTTAGTCGTGTTCAAGTAGCGTACTATTTAGTCATTTTCATATAGCCAACTGTTTAGTCATGCTCACATAACGTACTGTTAGTCATGTTCACATAGCGTACTGTTTAATCATATTCACATAGCGTAATGTTTAGTCAGTTTAACGTGAATACCCGCACTTGCAATATTCAACAGATGCCCCATCACCCAAGAGAAGACAACTCTAACCATGAATCTGTATAACGTTGCTACATTTTTGCTAATTGTCAGCTCACTATCCGCCTCCGCCCTTGCAGGTATGTCAATATCTCTTGTTATATCTTTAATGATCTTGCAAATGTCACTGTTGTGTTTACTTGTTGATGTTACTAACGTGTATTGTTATTACTCCCAGGTCTACATCGTAATTCTCTTGGTACTTGTAAATATTGTGACATAATAACTGCTTGTTTAATTTGACGACGCCGCCACAAAACACCACAAAAATTTATCATTGATGTGAGTACAGCGATTTGACCATCACAAGTTAGTTGAAGAGCTACTTTAAGTGATTCAAAGCTATTGGTTGGATTGTACATGAAATGGGAAAGTTCATGGTCATGGTCAGTGATGCACAGCTGGGTATTTCTTACTAGATCTGGGTTTTTGGGCTTCCGTCTGGGTATCTGGGTAATTTTTGTCAAAATCTGCATTAATCTGGGTATATTTGACAATTGACATTTACAATGTATGTATATTCTGTGCACTGACCATTATACATTATATTTATATTATAATTAAATGTAAAACATTATGTGCTATATATTTTTTATTCCACTTAAATTTAATTCTTGTTTTTAACCACATCAATGACGTTGTTTTTTGACTCGTTTACATCAGCTATCTATTTCCTGTTATTCTGTTATTGGCTGTCATCTGCAATACTCAGTCATTTTTGCGATGTGTTATAAAGTATTCTTTTTACAGTTTAGACTTAAGCAGATAAACAGCATGTTGTTTTTTTGTTTTGTTATTATAAGATTATAAAATGAGCGACGATGAAGGTACGCTAGGTAGTTGTGGTAGCATGACGACACACATGCCACCGCGTAAAAAAGTGAAGCCATGGTATCAGCAGGCTTTTTGTGCGGAATGGCTAACAGACAGCGAACTAGAGGATTGGATAAAGCCGGACTCTGGTAATCGCTATGCTGCGATTTGTACGGTCTGTTCCTGTACATTAACTAATGCCAACAAAACAGCTTTATTGACACATAAAAGCACACAGAAGCACATGAAAAACTTCGAAGCCAAAAGCAAAACTCTGAACATTAACAAGTTTTTCATCAAACCAAAAGAGCCCTGTCTCCAAGACAAAATTGCTAAAGCGGAGATAGTGTTGTCGGCTTTCATGGCAGAACATAATACTCCGTTTTCGCAAGCTGATCATGTGATTGAATGTTGCAAGCAGATATTTCCAGACAGCACAATTGCTCAAAAAATGTCACTGAAGCGCACCAAGGCTGCCTATGTGATGCAGTGCGGCATAGCTCATTTTGAGCGGCTTGAAGTTATAAACATTTGCAGAAATCAGAAATTTTCTATACTCGTTGATGAGGGTACTGATATTTCTACGAACCAGATGTTGGCAGTCGTTGTGTGATTCTGTGACACAAAAACAAGAAAAGTAGTTGATTCACTGTTAGACCTCATTGAGGTGGAGGATGGGACTGGTCTTGGCATGTTTACAGCTGTTAAGAAATTGTTGAGCACGCATGAAATTCCGCTTAGTAACATCATTGGTTTTGCTGCAGACAACTGTGCTTGAAATTTGCATACAGAATGTCTGCTTCTATTTTTCGCATATTAGTAAAAGAAATCTCCAATTCCAGTTAATACAAGATGTAGTTCAGGCCCAGAAACATAAAGTGATGAAGCTGTGTGAAACACGCTGGCTGTTCCGTGAAACAGTCATTGAGAGGATCCTTGAGCAATGGGATGCTCTGCACTTGTATTTCCAATCCGAAGCTTCAGTGGACAACGTCGACGGTGCGGGACAAATCCTGCAGACGATGAACACTGTTGGCACGAAGCACATGCTTCTATTTGTCGGCTACATACTGGGTAAAGTTAACGTCATGAACATGGAATTCCAGTCCGAGAACTTCCGTCTTCACAAAGTGTACACGAGTGTAACAAGAGAGTATCGTTTTCTTCTCAGTATGTTTATTAGGCAGGAAGTATTGCAGCATGAGCATCGCACTCTTGCCGACATTGATCCTTCAGATGTACAGGTGCACAAGAAACTGAATTACACTGAGCTGGGTGGACGATGTGAAGCGAAGTTAATCCGATAACCGTTACGAGATAAAGAAGTCCAGTTTCGCAAGGATGCATTGGCAAACCTGATTGAACTTTGTACTCAAATACGACGCAGGTTCCCACTTGGACAAAACAGTGTTCTGACGCAAACGCAGCTGTTGGATCCAAAGCAAGCTCTCGATATCAACAAACCTTCTGTCATTCCATTAGCAGCGCAGTTCCCAACAGTTGTTTCAGAAGAGAGCCTTGATCGTCTGTCTGATCAATGGCGAGAACTGGCATCGTACCGAAAAGATCTTGGACATCTAGTGGATGAGGATCCGCCCGCATTCTGGCTGGGACTGCAACAAGTAACAGATGCTAATAACCAGAAGAAATTTGATGTTTTGGCTGACCTCATGTGCACGATTATGGCACTACCTCACTCCTCAGCATGCGTCGAAAGAGTGTTTTCGAAGGTTAACTTAGTTAAAACTAAACAAATCAACAAGCTTTTGCGTGAAACAGTTTCCAATCAAATACTAGCCAAGCAAGCAGTTGCCAAAGATAGAGTTTGTCATAAGTTTAAGCATAGTAAAAGCGTGGTTGAAGATGTGCGTGAAGGACGTTGTCGACAGAGATATGCAAAGATTTTGGAACTCCACAATCAAGATTCCACGTTGTCAATTCATGCATATGATCTTGACGAAGGAGAAGTTGTCGACATGGATGCCGAGTCACTGACAAGTGGCATTTTTCATCAGCAACAAGTTACAACTAACATTTTATATTTGATTTGAGGAACATTTTGTTAATGTAATTAATGTAAGTATATTACTGTTAAAATATCTCATTTTCAAGAGTTCGTGTATTGGGGTGTTATTAAAATCATTTTTATGTAATTGTGAATTTTTGGTAATAAAAAAAAATGAAGAAATACATAAGCATTGGTAGCACACAGATTATTTGTGCTAAAGATGCACATAAAAGATTATGTAGGCATCGTCTATCCCGTGTATTTGAGGCATAAAATAATCTGGGTATTTCTGGGTTTTTTTAAGAAGAACATCTGGGTTTATCTCTAGAACTTGTGTGACAACGCTGGTCCTGGTCAACATAGGGCAAGTCGGGGTCATTTACTGACGTTGTATGTAATAAAAGATGAATGTCAAACGTGTTATCTGTACAGCCAAATCACAACTTCCGTCCTGCTATAGCCATTACATCCAGCACGTCATGTGACATCATCATTATACCATAATATCTTATAGAGTACATTTACTTACGTGACTGTCTGTTTGTCATCGTGCGACACTCTGCTTTGGTGCATTTCTTTATAGCTTGCCCTCTCTTAAACACTCTTTCCAACTGTCCGTCTGGGCATATCTTTCTCTCCAGCTGTCTCCCTATCATCTCTAGCTCCTCAACACTCTCTTTAATACCCTGTCCAATTCTTACGCTCTCTCTCTCTCTCTCTCTCTCTCTCTCTCTCTATCTATCTATCTATCTATCTATCTATCTATCTATCTATCTATCTATCTATCTATCTATCTATCTATCTATCTATCTAATTATCTATCTATCTATCTATCTATCTATCTATCTATCTATCTATCTATCTATCTATCTCTGATAATGTTTGTACTTTTCAACATATGTTATGTCATGCTTATAAGTAATTAATGTTAATATGAGTGTGCTATATTATTATTTTACTTTACAACGTTGAATTCCTTGAATTTGATATGTAAAATGCATATGAGAATAAATGAATTCAATATGAAAGGTGAGAGAAAGGAAGGGCAGAATGTCAGACGGGCCTGCGTGCCCAATTCTCAACCCTTTGAAAATAAAGTTCGTTCGTTCGTTCGTTCGTTCGTTCTCTCTCTCTCTCTCTCTCTCTCTCTCTCTCTGTTTTTAAACATTCTCACATCAGCTGTCCCGTTATCTCCAGACCTCTAATTCCAACCAACTTTCACGTTCTCTTTTAAACTTTAATCTTGCCCTCCTTAAATTCCCAGTAAACTTATAGTTCACACCTCCTGTACTTCCCCAAATTAATCTATGAACTAATCAAGATATAATTAAGATACTACTACAATGCTTTTATATCTAACTAATTCCTTACATTCACAAAGACAAATATACAAATATATAAATGACCATAATGAGATGGCTGTTATTATCTAGTTAATTCTAAACTTTTGAATGTTATCTAGTGAGAAAGCTAATGCGATACAAATTCTTGGAGGCACCCTACACCTGTCGTGGTTCCCCTGGGGAAGCTCTCCACACAGGCTAAGAACCACTGCCTGACAGCCACTTCCGCGTCTTTCACTTAGCTTATTCAATTAATAAAAACAAACCTAAGAAGTTAAAGGTGGCGGGTGAAACATTACTCCAACATACAACCAAAAAAAAAAGCCGTATCCTATAATTTTAACTGCACACCTTATTGCTGCATGTTGGCTGTTAAAACTTTGGCTTCAAATCTGCGCTTTAGTGACGCCATGCATGCTCGAGAGAGACAGTTGTTATTGTTAATCAGAATCGACCTTATTGCCATCCGGGCAAACTCATAGGTGCTCAGTCTCCCTCAGCAAATGTCGAAAGGTATGAATAATAACTGATCCTGTAGCGCGCTGGTTGTATACTCGCATCCTCTCATCTCTTCTGGTCTGACGTTTGATGCCGAATCCCAGTAATTTTAGACTCGTTGATTCATCTATTTATAGATAGCAATGTCTTTCTGTAGCAGACGATCAGTAATTGCCTTTAGTATTTCTCCCTTATCCACATCCACTGTCCCCACTCTGGATGCTATCGAAGCTAGACTGTCAGTTCTACTTCTTCTTCATTGCCTTTATGTTTGTCTAATATTAATTTACTATTTATAGATAGCAATGTCTTTCTGTAGCAGACGATCAGTAATTGCCTTTAGTATTTCTCCCTTATCCACATCCACTGTCCCCACTCTGGATGCTATCGAAGCTAGACTGTCAGCTCTTTCATTGCCGGGTACTCCTGCATTACACTAAAAGGAAGTCGAGTTTGAGCATTCGGTGCACACTGAAGATGGGTATTGCGGAGCATTCTGGCCAATTTATGAAGTCGTAAAAATTATTTGAGTTAGGGATGCTCAGTTCATGGCAGAGAAATAACTCATGCTTACTCAAGCCCACCAACCAACAAACAAAAACAAAATAAAGTCGCCATGCGCTGGAAGATTACTTTCTCCAGTCTCGTCTTCTCTCTTAGAAATAATTCAACGGGTTGTCAGGTGTTTCAGTTTTCCTTAGCCATGGTTTTCCTTGTTACAATGCTAGAGATTTCCTGGGTTGAGTTTTGTAAGTCCTTTTGGAATAATAAAAGGTGTCCGATAAAAGGAATTCTTGAATTCTAACTTGGAAAGTCTGGGATCTTCTGGCGAGCGTGTCTCACAGCAGTTTTTGCACAGTGAAGTGGGTTTGAACAAACGCCAGGTTATATTCCCCCTCAATGTTGTTATGAAACAAATCAGAAAGATCCAATCGTTTCAAATCATGCCGGGCGGGTGTGATATTTTCAAAATAGTCCCACGTGAAATAAAGTGCGTGCCTGCAAAGGTCACATATTATCATATATGGACATCTGATGCCCAGCATACACTCTCTCAGGCAGATCGGTAGACACACATGACAACATGGGTAAGCTGTAATACTTATTACTTTTTAAAAAAGTAATGTTGGTGTATCAAGGATGACCCGAAGTGCTTATGTCACACTTGTCTGCCCACATGTGTCACACAGACAGTAATCTCGTTATCTGTCGTACGAGTACGCAAAAACTCCGTGTTTGTCCAGCTTGTTAACAAACGAGTCGCTTATCAGCGGTTTAATCTAAACACGCAGGCGCTCATCTTATCTAGCTGCTTCTCGCAGGCTGGCATAATCATTATCTGCAAGGAGTGTCACAAATGGTTGAACATATAAACTACTTGCTCCTTAGCCGATAATGAGAAGAAATTAGTACTTTTAAAAGTACACAAATAAAAATCAGTATAAAATATGTCTCTGATCCTGTCGGAGCGAAACAGAGATCGTGATGAGGTCGTCCATTTCATCACAACAAGACACAGAAAATAGTCTTTCAAGATTAATAGTAAGACAAGAGACAGCCAATAGTCTTTCAAGATTAACAGTAAGACAAAAGACAGAAAATAGATTATGAAATATATGACAATAATAGAAGCGATACGTGCTTATGGCACAGACACAATAGAAGAAGCAGAACACGAGGAGCACAGATGTTGTGTCTACAGAGAGTCTCAGTAGAGCATGCCCTCCAGGAATGTCCGCTCCACGGCTGGAGCAGATAAACAGCGTGACCTTCACCAACCCCTACTTGGGACAAACTGTATGGCGATGAGAGAACCCTGAGACAGACCGCCAGAGAGATTAATGTGGTTATATAAGAACTCGACATGATAGAAAACATTCCTGGTATTGAGAAAAAGAAGCGCCAGACTGCAACAGAGAGAAGAGCCATAACCATAAAATACACAGACACACATTGCCCAAGCAAGACTTGAACCCATGCCTACACAGCTCAGCAGAAGAGAACAAGTGGTAATCTTCAGACTGCGCTCTGGCTGCAACAGATTGAGATACCATCTATTCAACAAGCTAAAGATAGGAACTACCGATCAGTGTATGACTGCCAAACATCTGCTTCAAAGTTGCCCAACATATGCGGAACAGAGAAAGCATATATGGCCGACACCAGGACCATTCGTGGAAAAGCTCTACGGGGATTCAAATAGCCTCAAACTGACGTCTGCTTTCTTTGAAAACATTCAAGTGGACGTCTGAGAGTGGACATCTGAGAGTGGACGTCTGAGGGTGTACGGAGAAGAAGTTCTATTTTTTTTTTTTTTTATTACGTATAATATTTATGTAAATGTAAGAACCCCAACTGTTATTCTAATTTTATTATATAAATGTTTGAACTCCATGTTCTAACATTTATTATCTAAATGTAAAAACTCATGCTTCTTATGTCTCTGTCTTCAATTATTTCATTTGATTCATCTTTAACAACAACTAGCTGTCTCTTAAAACTGGCTTCTCTCGTGACCATACAGACAAAAATGTGGAAAAGATGGGAGGTTGCCTTGGTGTACGTTTGTATCCGTCGTGAAGAGTACATGTTCTACGGGTTTCTTCTATTCTCACATGGACACGAATTTGTGATATTCCCACTTGGATACGAATTTGTGGTATTTCCACATGGATACGAATTTGTGGTATTCCCACATGGACACGAATTTCTGGTATTCTCACTTGGATACGAATTTGTGGTATTCCCACAAGGACACGAATTTGTGGATTAAAACATTTTCAAATATTTAAAACTTGCTGAATAAACATTATTTCAGTCTACAGTGGCTACTTCTTAATCTACTGGAAAAAACAACAACACCCAAATGAAGCTCATACAAGAAAAACACAAATAGACACACACACACACATAACTTGTTCTTATCTCGCTCTTTGATGGACGTCTGTTGTTTTGGTACCCACAGAGAATCCTTGCTGCTCCTACCCATGTCAGAATCAAGGGATCTGTCTTACAGGCAAAGAACCCGGGTCTTACACCTGTGATTGTGCAAACTTGCAGTACTATGGGAAACATTGTGACATCCGTAAGTACTACCACATCTGTCCCTCATTCCACGTATTTCTTTCTATCCACCTATTTCTGTCTCCATGACTTGATTCTCTCACTTCTCCTATTTCTGTCTACATTACTGGATTATCTCACTTCTCCTATTTCTGTCTACATTAATTGATTCTCTCACTTCTATTTCTGTCTACATTAATTGATTTTCTCACTTCTCCTATTTCTGTCTACATGACTTGATTCTCTCACTTCTCCTATTTCTGTCTACATGACTTTATTCTCTCACTTCTCCTATTTCTGTCTACATTAATTGATTCTCTCACTTCTCCTATGTCTGTTTCCATGACTTGATTCTCTCACTTCTCCTATTTCTGTTTCCATGACTTGATTCTCTCACTTCTATTTCTGTTTCCATGACTTGATTCTCTCACTTCTCCTATTTCTGTTTCCATGACTTGATTCTCTCACTACTCCTATTTCTGTTTCCATGACTTGATTCTTTCACTTCTCCTATTTCTGTTTCCATGACTTGATTCTCTCATTTCTCCTATTTCTGTTTCCATGACTTGATTCTCTCACTTCTCCTATTTCTGTCTACATAACTTGATTCTCTCACTTCTCCTATTTCTGTTTCCATGACTTGATTCTCTCACTTCTCATATTTCTGTCTCCATGACTTGATTCTCTCACTTCTCCTATTTCTGTTTACATTACTGGATTCTCTCACTTCTCCTATTTCTGCCTACATGACATGATTCTCTCACTTCTCCTATTTCTGTTTCCATGACTTGATTCTCTCACTTCTCCTATTTATGCCGCCCTATCTGTTTCTCTCCACATTTTCTAGCTGCTCACGCATTTCTCTTTCTCCGCCGATCTATCTCCACACAGATTTGTGTCACTCCATTTCTCTCTGCACCAATTTCTCACTCTGTATGTTTTCTCTCCCTAGCTGTTTCTCTCCCTAGCTGTTTCTCTGCCAATTTCTCATTCTGTGCACCCGTCTTTATGCCCAACTGTTTCTTCCTGTCTCCATCAAGTTGTCATTCGATTTCTTTGTATTTACTGAAGAACTAAGTTTTAATTTATGTTTTAGTGTTTTATCGTCTGTTGGTATTTACTGAAGAACTAAGTTTTAATTTATGTTTTAGTGTTTTATCGTCTGTTGGTATTTACTGAAGAACTAAGTTTTAATTTATGTTTTAGTGTTTTATCGTCTGTTGGTATTTACTGAAGAACTAAGTTTTAATTTATGTTTTAGTGTTTTATCGTCTGTTGGTATTTACTGAAGAACTAAGTTTTAATTTATGTTTTAGTGTTTTATCGAACTCCGCCCATGCCGGTCCCAAGCCCGGATGAAAAAGGAGGAGGGCGGCCTGCATGGAGGCCGTAAGGAGGCAGCCCCTCCACCATGCAAAGGCACAACAGGCCAATCACCTGTTTGCTTTAAACCACGATTACGAGTAACACAAGAGAGAAAACCGGACTGATTCTAAAGGCGACGAACTGGAACGGACTACGGACTACGACTTATGGAACATGGAACACAGGAAGTATAGATGGGAGGGGGGAGGAGCTGGTGGAAGAGATGGGGAAAGCAAAACTGGAAATCCTGGCTATAACGGAAACAAAGAAAAAAGGACAAGGAGTCATGGATCTCAATGGCAACACGCTGCTCTACAGTGGTGTACCCATATCTGAAAGAGCTAAAGGGGGTGTGGGTTGCATTGTGGCCCAAAATCAAAAAGATAGTATCAAGGGGTGGAACTTTGTCTCGGAGCGCATTATGGTTGTGAAACTAAAAGAGGGAGAGACCATGGTCAGCCTGGTCGTAGTGTATGGGCCAGGTGGGGATGGGAGAGCGGAGGTCAGGGAGGAGTTCTTCGAGCTGCTTCGGGGGACAGTGGATGACTGCCTGGATGAAGTTGTCGTGCTCGGAGATTTTAATGCCGGGGTTGGGGGTGGCCATGCTGGATGGGGTGGAGTTATCGGAAGATATGGAGAAGATACTCTCAATGACAATGGAAAGCGACTCCTTAGATTCTGCAGTGAGCAGAATCTGATCATTACAAACACGGGGTTCCCCCATGGGCGCATGCATGCATACACTGGATGTGGGCCAACAAAGAATGAGAAGTCAGTGATCGACTATGCCATTGTTCGGAGAGGCTCATTCAAATATGTCCGAGATGCAAGAGTCTGGAGGGGGCCGGAGATTGGAGGTGATCACTGCCTGCTAACGGTCAAACGAACAACTGAAGGGGTTGCTCAGCCTGGGGGCTGCTCAACATCACGCAAGAGGCCAAGTAAACGAGCGGGAGAGATGAGCATTGGGACCTACGGGCTGGGAGAGCCGGAAATTAGGACCAGATGTCGGGGGCTTGTTGCTGCGGCGGTGGGCAACACGGGGGGACGGCCTGGTGGCTTGGGGGCCCTCTGGATTGAATTCAGGGATATAGTAGGGACAGTGTTGCGTGATAAATTCTCGCAACATCGTTTTATTTCAATATCTGTTTTATAACGCAAGGGCAACAACTGCTTGAAATCTATAGTCACTTTTCTCGGTAAGCATTTGTCTTCTCGCGTTAGTATCGAATGCAGTTAACTTTTGAGCTGTGGTCATTTTTGCGCTGGACTGCGCATGACTTGTCTTGTTGTTTGGTCGATCGGTTTCCGCCCACCACTAGTGGGAGTGAGCGATTTGGAATGGCGAAAGAGATGCCTCGTTGAAGAGGGGATCTCCGCTATTTTTGTTCTGTCAGGGATGTGTAGTCCTCTTATGGATATTTCGTTTATTCGGGATAATACCTCTAGTGTATTTGCACATGCCGGGAGGCGTGATATTTCTGTATTTCTTGAAAGCAAGGTAAATTAACATTTTCATTAACTCTATTGATTTTGGGTCGTGAGCGATTTCGATTCATAGCCTGTCTGCGAAAGTCGTCGTCACGAGATGTTTTTTCCCAGCTCACATGTCGCTGCATTGTACTGCATCGGTTGATGCAGGTACCAAGGACCATTACTTGCTACTTTGTTAAATGAACTAGGTTTAGAAAACCTTTATTATCTAGAGGATATTTTTGAGGACATTATTTATACTTCGGCAGACGTGTCTGTCTTGCTGAAGTCAAACTAAGGAGAGTGAACTGATCTCATACATCTGGTTATCTCCTGGCTGTTATAGAAAAGGATGGAGTTGTTCATCTGACTACATTTACAGCACTTTGAAATATAACATGCATCTGACTCATCATTGTAATGCTGTCTACCGTTTATTGCTGTATTGAATGTTGCTGTGATAATGACTGTTTGATGTGCCTACACATTTGCGTAACCATTTTGTCACTGTGGCGTCCACAATAAATAATGAAGAAAAACGTCAACGGCTGTTTCAAGACTCATTGACTTTATACGTCGTGAGTTTACTGACGTCCTATGTGGATTGCCCTGTTATTGTTGCATGAACATTGTTTTGACTGAACACATCTACACACTACACAAAACCAGACATGCGGATGCCATCCATCATCATATGGCATCACGCATCATTTGGTGGCCATAAGCTGGTTTGATTCTGGTACTAGCAAACACGGGGTCCCTTACCCACTTCATTTTCAACAAGAATTCATCAGCATCCTTCAAGAAATTAACATTCTTCAATACAGTCAACATCTTCAAAATTTTCAAAGTACTCGGCGTTGCCCGGTAAAAGTCAAAATTTCAACTTTTGACGGAAACAAGAATTTGACAGTACCCGGCGTTGTTACATGTTGCCGGATAACTCGGACTGCTGTTATCTTTTACGCAAGTCAAGCAAGTTGCTGCTGTCAAGGTTCCAGTGCTGTCGTTTTTTTGAGAAGGTCAAGTGCCGGTTGAAACGGGTTGTTTTCTGAAGAAGGCCAAGTACCGATTTCCATCAACTTACTTTTGGATTAGAAGGTCAAGTGCCGAAACAACTCAACACACAGTATTTCAGAAGCTCTTGTACCATCGTGTTAGCAGTGGAAGCAGTTCAGATGTGCCATCATCGTTGGAGCTTCGCTCTTTAGGACGTTGATTGACATCCGTTTTTCTGCTGTTCTACGATTGGAAGCCTTTAAGTTAAGTGGCCTGTTTGTATGTAAACTGTGCCCTTATACTTCTGCTGAGTCTTCTGTGTATCATCTCATTCTATATGTTATATGTCTATATGTTATTTGTATATTTATATGTTTATATTTCAGCGGGTTCTCGGTTGGGTGGTGTCTCCGTTAGATTATGCCACGTCATAGAGGTCGTCTATTGTGAGCGTTTTCTGTAGGGTTTGCAAATTTCCGATACTGGAATTTGCTAAGCGACTTCTGTTGCTATTTATGTTAGCTGTGATGACATGTTTTAATATTGTTTTCGTTATTATTTCACATTCTTTAGTTTTGTTGTGATTTGTTTGTATTTGTTAGCCTACTCTTGTCTATAATTTAGTTTCATACAACATTTTTGTTTATACACTGTGGTGTCATGTATTTTGTTTAATTCTATCGCAGATATCGTCACATTTTTTGTGATATTTCATTAATTTCTGCTTTATTTTTAGTTGATTTCTGCGAAAGTTTTTGTATTGTTGCTGATCTTTGTTATTGTTTACATTGTTATTGTTTACATTGTTTGTATTGTTTACATTTTCAATGTTTACATTCTGCATGTGTTTACATAGTCATTGTTTACAGTTATAGTAATTAGTTAATGGGCTATGCTAATGCACTGTTACTACTATACTGATGATAAATGAATGATGAATAGTGTCGTGCACTATTGAATGAGAAGTGCACTTATGATCAAGATTTGAGTGCTGATATTTCATATACAAGTTCTTTGATTGGAGACTTGTTTCCCACAGAGACTGGGATAATATAATGTGATGTGAATATACAAGTGCTTAATTAAGACTTGTTACACTTAGGTTTGAAATAAATTAGTTAATTATTTCAGGTTTTGGACTCATATGTTAGACAACATGTCTACATTTGAGCACTTTATTGAGCAGGGTAAATTGCTTGGGAAGACTGGTGATAAGTTAGAAGAATTTGCAACTGCTCGATATGATAAAGCAATGGAAGCTGAACAAAAGAAACTGCATATGGAAGCTGAACAAAAGAAACTGCAGATGCAGGTGGATGAAAAGAGATTCCAAATGGAAATGGAAAAACAAAAAAGGGAATCAGAAGCTGAGGAAAGAAAGCTACAGCTAGAGGCTGAGAATAAAAGACTTGAAAAAGAAGCTGAGAATAAAAGACTTGAAAAAGAAGCTGAAAATAAAAGACTTGAAAAAGAAGCTGAAAAGACTTGAAAAAGAAGCTGAAAATAAAAGACTTGAAAAAGAAGCTGAAAATGAAAGACTTCAAATGCAGGCTCAAGCTGAAGAAAGGAAGTTACAAAGAGAGTCTGATGAGAGGAAAGCAAAAATGGAACATGAAGAAAAACTCTTAGCTTTAGAGTTGGAGAAATTGAAATTGACGAGCATGAGTAATGGTAATGATTCAAACAAGGGTTCATCTTCTGGGAAGGCTAATAATGATACTTTTAAGATTAAGTTACCAACATTTAGTCCTTCCAGTGATGACATAATGTTCTATCTGGACAGATTTGAACAAGCATGTACAGCTCATAACATAGACAAAGCAAAATATGTTTATCAGTTATCAGGGATACTGACAGGTAAAGCTCTAAGTATATTAAATATGGTGGATGAACCTGACAAGAGCAATTATGAGGTTGTCAGGGCCGCTTTGTTAAAGAAATATCAGCTTAACGAAGACGGCTATCGTCTACAATTTAAAAACATGTTACCTGAAAATGGAGTTGAATTCTCCGAGTTTATTGCAAGAATACGCATTACTTTCTCACGATGGGTTGAACTATCTAAGACGGAAAAAACTTATGAAGGACTTATGGACTTAATACTTAGAGACAAAGTCATGTCGTCTGTCAATGAGTCTTTCCTTGCTTTCCTTCATGAACGTAAACCTAAAACAATAAAAGAAATGGAAGATTTCTGTTGCCAATACGTAACTGCGCACCCACACATAACCATGGGTAACTCTAAGGTGAAAGAAGGTTTACCAGTTGCTTCGGCAGCTCCGTATGGTCAAAACTTTGCTCGTAGATCCCAACAAAATTTTGATAGAAAGGGCAGCGGTAATTTCTGTCAAAATCATGGAAACCAATTTCATGGTGATTCTTCTTCGAAGAATTGGAGACAACCTGATAGTGGTCGTTACTATCACCCTAATAATTATAAGCATTTCAAAAGAGGATATGGTAATAGAGGTTATTCCTGCCGAAGACCTCAGAACCAAACAAATAGATGTTCGCATCAATGTGAACATGATAGTAATCGTGGAAACTGGAATTCGAACCAGTATAACAATTACAATAGAGACAATAATAACTGCAGAGATAATAATAACTCTGATAACTTCAGAGGTAATAATAGTCGGGGTAGATCTCAACACAAAAAAAAGAGATATCAGCAGGCTAATGCTGTACAACAGGAAACTGAGGGAGCCTGTAATCATGTTGTTGATAGTAAAAACTTTGACGCTGTCACTAGTTCTGCTTTTGACTTTGAGAGAGCAAACAAATGCCCCCAATGCAGTACTTTATTCGAACCGGGTACCATAACTACTTTGAGTTGTGGTCACCCACTTCCCGCTCTTCCTGCTGCTGTTGCGCATGACGGGAGGGGTTCTTTAATTCTACATAAGGGTCTTGTTAATGATACTCCGGTCTCACTACTTTTCGATTCCGGATGCACCACTATTGGTGTTAGACAATCGCTTGTAGATCCATCTTGTGCTACAGGAAGGGTTATTAAATGTGTCACATTTGGCGGCACTCTAGAAAAATATCCTACTGCTGTAATTCGCATTGCCACTCCTTTCTTTACTGGAGATGTGCATGCTTGTCTCTTACCTAATCCTATTGCGGACCTTTTTATTGGTCGTATTCACGGAGTTAGGGAGTGTACCCCACAGCAGATTGCTGCTTGGGAAGATAATAACATGCAAGCTACAAATGCAGTAGTTACAAGAGCACAAGCTCTACAAACACCCGAAACTTCACTGAATAGTGATAATGAAGTTGATAGCCAAGATAGTCACTTAGTAATTACTCGTGACTCTTTCATAAAATTGCAAGAAGAAGATCCTTCTTTAAAAAAATTCTTCGTTCTTGCGAAGAAAGGTGATCCGAATCAGGATACAAATAGAAAATCTTGGATTGCAATGAGAAACGGCGTACTTGTACGTATGGTACAAGATTCGACTACGTCGGCACATTCGCAAATTCTTGTTCCCAAGAGCATGAGAGTCCAAATATTACAACATGCTCATGACTCGCAATGTGCTGGACATATGGGTTTTGCCCGTACGAAGTCGAGAGTCCTTGCGGCTTTCTTTTGGCCTTTTGTCAATAAGGACATTCGTATTTACTGCCGATCATGCAAGGTATGTCAGGAGGTCAAATCTAGAGGACCACGACATGCTGCGCCTATCCAGGCTGCTGACATTCCTATTCGGCCGTTTCAGAAAATGGCCATAGATATTATTGGCCCTTTTAAGGTCAAGTCGGCCAGAGGACATCAGTTTATCCTTACATGTGTCGATATGTGCACACGTTGGCCAGAGGCTATTCCTCTTAAGAGCATATCTACTACAGATATCGCAGATGCTCTTTGGTTGATATTTTCTCGCTTGGGGTTCCCCAGAGAAATATTGTCAGACCATGGCACTCAACTCATATCTGACACTATGTCACAGGTAATGTCTACCTTACATATTGAACGATCTCTCAGTAGTATCTACCATCCTATGTCTAATGGGTTAGTTGAGCGTCTGAATAGAACGCTCAAGACTTTGCTTGGTAAGATAACTGAAGATCATCCTCAAGATTGGGACAGGGTTTTACCCGCGGCTCTCTTTGCCTATAGAGAAGTCCCTAATGAACACACAGGATTTTCTCCCTTCGAACTTGTCTTTGGCGCGCGTCCACGCGGCCCTATGTCTTTATTACACGATCTCATCACTGCCGATGATATTAGCGATGAAACTCAATCCTCATATGAGTATGTCATTGCTCTTAGACAAAAGATCATTGAGGCATGTAAGCTAGCAACTGCTTCATCAGAAATTGCTAAAGAGAAGGCAAGGCAGTTTGCTAACAAGAATAGATGTCTACGACAACTTTGTCCAGGTGACAAAGCATTCGTCCTACTCCCCAGTAGGGAAAATAGACTTCTTATTGCATGGAAAGGTCCGTATGCAATAGTCTCTCGGATTTCCGATGTTGACTATGTGGTCGATATTGATGGAAAGCATAAAAACTTTCCACATAAACATGCTTTCGGAATTTCACGAACGTCCGGACTATTTGCTGCCTATTTTCCAGGCAACGGATGATGCTCCTGCACCTCACGGTCATTATTCATCCCTGTCTGTCATTCAGGATGAGGAAGCTACCTTCTCTGATGTCAACCTTCCCCTTCCAGTGGTTCCATTACATTCTACGGAATCTTGGAAAAACGTTTCTGTTTCTCCTAATCTTTCTGGTGACGAACATCGACAAGTCTCGTCGATGTTACAAACATTTCAGGATGTTCTCACTGACATTCCTGGACACACAGATGTCATAGAACATGACATAATTCTTACCGACAATAATCCAATTAGGGTTAGGCCGTATCCTATTCCTATACACTTTCAGTCGCAAGTGGAAAAGGAATTGGATGAAATGATTCAATTAAATATAATTGAACCATCGACTTCACCATATTCTTCTTCCATGGTTATTGTCCGGAAGAAGGATAAGAACATACGAATTTGCGTTGATTATCGCAAATTGAATCAGGTCACAAAGTTCGACGCTGAACCGATGCCTTTGTTAGAAGATCTACTGATTAGACTTTCTAATTCTAGATTCTTCACTAAACTTGACTTGTCTAAAGGTTATTGGCAAGTGCCTTTAGCAGAGCATGCCAAACCTCTTACTGCTTTTTCTACACCTAGGGGTCTATTTCAATGGAATGTTATGCCTTTTGGTCTCATGAACGCCCCTGCCACTTTCGTTCGCATGATGCGTCGAATTCTGTCACATCGTTCGGATGTCATCGCATACTTAGATGACATCTGTCTCTTCAGTGATACCTGGGAAGATCACTATTTAGGGTTATATGACTTACTGTCCACTCTACGTGAGAATAATTTGACAGCAAAACCTTCTAAAGCTTTTGTTGGTTTTGGTGAAATCTCTTTCCTGGGTCATCGTGTTGGTCATGGTCTCTTGAAGACAGAAGACCACAATACTTCCAAAATACTGAACATCTCTGTTCCTAAAACGAAGAAACAAGTTAGGAGTCTCTTAGGTTTAATTCAATTTTATGGGAGATTTATTCCAAATTTATCTTCGATCATGGCACCTCTCTCAACATTGTTGAAGAAAGGTTCGCCTAATCTGGTCCGTTGGTCTGAAGAATGCCAATCTTCACTAGACCAAATCAAGAATATATTTTCTTCTCCTCCCATCTTAAGATTACCTACTCTTGATAGGACTTTTGTTCTTCGGAGTGATGCTTCATCCACTGGGATTGGAGCAGCACTGATGCAAGAATATGCAAATACTCTGCATCCTGTTATGTACATTTCTAGAAAACTAAATGCGGCAGAGAGGAACTACTCGGTTTTAGACCGTGAGTTGTTAGCGATGGTTTGGTCAATTCTAAAGCTACAAAGATTCCTCCTGGGCGCACATTTCATTCTAGAGACTGATCAGAAAGCTCTTACAGCTATTCAGACTAAGAATTTGAAGAGTTCGAGATCCACTCGATATGCTATAGCTCTTCAACCTTTTCACTTCACGGTACGAGCTATCCGTGGTGCGGATAATGTGATGGCTGACATTTTGTCTAGATGCCCACATGACTCCAACTAATACTTCTGTCCTATATTTCTATATATTACAGAGTCATAACACACCTATATTTCTACAATAGATTAGCACATCTGTACTTACTTTATATGTACACACTATCGTGCTTTGTTGTCATCTTCTTCTGTTCGTTTTTTAAAATGATAGAGGAGGACTGAGTAGTTAATATAAGGGCCGTTAGTTTACTAAACAGCCACAATTATTAATAATGTATTGTACCTTATGAAGCATATTAGTTATTAATTAGCATTATATTGCTTGTACTTTCTCAGAATGTCATTGTTGAGCTGAGGACTTACCTTACGAGTTCTAGATTGTGTACTTACCCTCGGAATACCAGAGCATATGTCCTGGATCGTCATGTAGTTTAACTTTACTATGTACTTATGTCATTACATGTCAAAGAATGTACTATTTAAATTTTCCTATCAGATTTGTACATCCATTTTTAAAGACAATATTAGAGTATGCTGTTTAATGATGATTATAGTAACTTGCATACGTATATTGTGTTTACATGCTAACGTGATGTGTGTTGGTGACACCTCCCCGATGTGAATATTTTTTGAGACATATTTATTTTTCTGTTGAGGTATATCCTCACCAGACACTCTATAATTAGCCTATTGTTTGGCAATTTAATTAATTATCAGCGCATAATTCGTGCGTTTTGAGCCGCTTATCGCTTGCTCTTTGATATTGAAAAAAAAATATGTTCCACATTTTTTTTTTTTTATCGGGAGGAGGTGGTGATATGTTGCGTGATAAATTCTCGCAACATCGTTTTATTTCAATATCTGTTTTATAACGCAAGGGCAACAACTGCTTGAAATCTATAGTCACTTTTCTCGGTAAGCATTTGTCTTCTCGCGTTAGTATCGAATGCAGTTAACTTTTGAGCTGTGGTCATTTTTGCGCTGGACTGCGCATGACTTGTCTTGTTGTTTGGTCGATCGGTTTCCGCCCACCACTAGTGGGAGTGAGCGATTTGGAATGGCGAAAGAGATGCCTCGTTGAAGAGGGGATCTCCGCTATTTTTTGTTCTGTCAGGGATGTGTAGTCCTCTTATGGATATTTCGTTTATTCGGGATAATACCTCTAGTGTATTTGCACATGCCGGGAGGCGTGATATTTCTGTGTATTTCTTGAAAGCAAGGTAAATTAACATTTTCATTAACTCTATTGATTTTGGGTCGTGAGCGATTTCGATTCATAGCCTGTCTGCGAAAGTCGTCGTCACGAGATGTTTTTTCCCAGCTCACATGTCGCTGCATTGTACTGCATCGGTTGATGCAGGTACCAAGGACCATTACTTGCTACTTTGTTAAATGAACTAGGTTTAGAAAACCTTTATTATCTAGAGGATATTTTTGAGGACATTATTTATACTTCGGCAGACGTGTCTGTCTTGCTGAAGTCAAACTAAGGAGAGTGAACTGATCTCATACATCTGGTTATCTCCTGGCTGTTATAGAAAAGGATGGAGTTGTTCATCTGACTACATTTACAGCACTTTGAAATATAACATGCATCTGACTCATCATTGTAATGCTGTCTACCGTTTATTGCTGTATTGAATGTTGCTGTGATAATGACTGTTTGATGTGCCTACACATTTGCGTAACCATTTTGTCACTGTGGCGTCCACAATAAATAATGAAGAAAAACGTCAACGACACATCTACACACTACACAAAACCAGACATGCGGATGCCATCCATCATCATATGGCATCACGCATCAGACAGCTGCTGCGGGAGCGTGTGGTGAGGTCCGGCTTGGGAACCGGAGAGGGGGGACGCCTTGGTGGACAGAGGAAGTCGGGGAGAAAATGGGAGAGAGGAGGATGGCATGGAGGCAATGCTTGGGAGCTGGAGGCACAACAGGACGGATGGAAAGGTATAGAGAATATGTGACGCTCAGAGCGGAGGTGGGGGGCAAAGTGCTAGCGGCGGGACAGAGGTCCTGGGAAGAATTTGGAGAAAGGCTGGAAGGGGATGCACGGGAGAACCAGAGATTGTTCTATGGGACCCTGGGGAACATGAGGGGGGAAGGGCAGTGCCCTCTCGGATTTATAGAGGACAAGCGGGGCGGGTTGCTTGCTGCCCCGGGGGGGTGATGGGGGGATGGAGGGAGTGTTTCTCAGAGCTCCTTGATGGTGAGCAAGGTCAGACATCAGAGGTGATGGCCACTGGCACAGAGGAGGAGGCCAATGGTGATGGGGATGACATGGGGATGGAGGGGCTGAGGGCGGCGCTGGAGAGAGTCAAGATGGGCGGGACGGCGGGGCGTGGTGGTATAGCACCAGGGGTGGTTGGGTGCATGGGAGCGTCGGGCGACCTGTTGCTCCTGGGGGTCCTGCAGGCAGCGTGGTGCAACGGGACCATACCGGGGGATTGGGAGATCGCCATCGTGACACCAATTTTCAAGAGGGGTGGCAGCCGACGGTGTGGAAACCGTGGGGGCGTGTCCCTTCTCGGTGTCCCTGGGGAAATCTGCTCTGGAGTCCTGGAGCGGGGGCTCCGACGCCTGGCTGGGCCACGGTTGGATGGGGTCCGGTGCGGATTCCGAGCGGACCGGGGTGCTCGGGACCTGGTCTTCACACTCGGACGGCTGGGTGAAGGGGCCCTTGAGTGTGGGGGTGAGATCCATCTTTGTTTCATGGATCTGGAGGGGGCGTTTGACAGGGTCCCTTGGGGCAGGCTTTGGGACTGTTTGGCAAGGAAGGATATTCCGGCACCTCTGGTTCATGCTGTGCAGAGCTTCTGCAGGTCTTGCAGAGGTTATGTGAGGACAGCGGGCCATGGGTCAGGGGAGTTCGGGACCACCGCTGGTGTGAGACAGGGTGGTGTCCTATCACCTTGCCTCTTCATACTCCTTGTGGACGATGTCATCGGGGCGTGTGGGGAGAGAGCGGGAAAGTGTTCGGTGGGGTGCTGGGGGATGGGACGTGTCTATGTTTCGGAGCTGGCGTTTGCTGATGGTGTTGCCCTGGTTGCTGGGTCGGAGGCACATCTCCGGTCCGGCCTGCAGGTCTGGAAGGAAGAGCTGGAGAAGAGAGGGATGGTCATAAGCAGCTCTAAAACAAAATCCATGGTGATATCACGAGAGGAAAGAGGGCATCAGATTAAGCTGGGAGAGCAGGTCCTGGAGCAGGTTGATGTGGCCGGGGGAGTGGACGGGAATGGCACCAAATCAAGTTAGATGTGACCGGGCTTGGTCACGGTGACAAATCAAGTCTAGTGTGACAGGGTGAGAATGGGGTGGAATCTTGTATCAGTGTTCATCTGTTGTTTTACTGGCGACTGCCAGAGATGGTGATTACAGAATAGGAACATAACCCAGGTGATTCTTTTGGAGACTCGTAACTGAGTTTATGTTATAGGCTGCATGATCGTCGAAAATATGGTAACATTCTTTTCTCTATTACCTGATGTAAACAAACGACACTTCCTACTGACGTTCAGGAAATAAGGTCAAGCTGGATTAAATATGAATGTACACCTTTATTAAGTGTCTGCAACCTCTGACAACTTCATAATAGTTCATAAATACATGTGCTTCTGCGGTATACAAACCAGTCATCCCAAGAAATAACACACAGCCATCGAACTTACAAGATGGTCCAAAACCCCAAAATCACTGCCTCGCTCGTCTCGTGCCTAAAACCAACTCACTTAACCCCCTTCTCTCAAACCATCACTTCCGTCTTAACTACTGGGCAATTCTACTCTAAGTTCGATGACGTCATTTCTAAACACATTAATTAAATCACTCATAGGATTTGTGACTAGTGTTATTACGCTAACTAGACACGCTCAAATACTTAGTGTTTAATCTTGCTAAGTATTCTTACCCTAACTATAATTAAGTGGCAGCACCTTAGTGTTAATCCGACGTAACAGTCCGTACTGTCACATTGACATATGGATGCGAGTCATGGGCAATGACTACAACCCATAAAAGCCAGATCCAAACCTCAGAAATGAGGTATCTGAGGAAGGTGGTTGAAGTAACACGAAGAGACATGGTACGCAACCAGACGATACGTCAAGGCCTAAAATGCCACCCCCTACAGACCCAAGTAGAACAGTCCCAACTAAGATGGTTTGGCCATGTCTGCAGAGTGGGAGAGGATCGGCTGCCACGACAAGCATGGGAAACAAAGAGCCAAGGATCCAGACCCCGAGGACGACCCAGAGTCCGCTGGGAGGACAACATTAGACAATCTTTGAAGGACCGAGGACTGGAGTGGAACCAGGCCAGGAGGAAGACAGCCGATAGAATAGTCTGGCGCTCTCTCTTCCAAACCTCTACACCTCACGGTAGAAGGGGAACGACTAAGTAAGTAAGTAAGTGTTTTATCGTCTGTTGGTATTTACTGAAGAACTAAGTTTTAATTTATGTTTTAGTGTTTTATCGTCTGTTGGTATTTACTGAAGAACTAAGTTTTAATTTATGTTTTAGTTTAGTAACAATTCTCAAGACCGAAAGGTCTTTTATATTTGGACATGCGCGCTAATATAACCGGCTAGGTTGAACGGGACACGCTTCGCTAAAACGAGGCAACATTTTTTTTTTTTTAAATGTTTTTGTGTTTTATCGGCTGTTTGTATTTACTGAAGAACTAAGTTTTAATTTATATTTTTTGTGTTTTATCGGCTGTTGGTGTTAACTGAAGGGTTCAGTTTTAATTTGTGTTTTTCTGAATCGATTCTCGATATTTATTGAGAGGCTCAGTGTTAATTTGTAATTGGTTTTTTTTTTAATCTGTGCGTGTATTGTTTATTGTTTCTACATTATTGTGTTTGTATACAGTTAAGTTGGTGTTAATTTAGATTGTATTCGTTTTATTGCTACTACGTTGTGTGGTTTTTGTGTATGTTAAGCGGACGAAGATTTTGTCAAAAAGTTCTGCATCCCAGCTCTCTTACATCATCATTGAACCTTCCGTCTTTGAAACCGATTTAAATAAAAGTTGTTTTACACTTAAGACAAAATTAAACACAAAACAGACCTGTTACAGTTGTGTCCCTTCTGTGAGCTCTGCCCCTCTCTCTGTCTCTCTCTCCCCTCTCTCCCCTCCCCCGTGTTTTGCTGCCTACATTCCGCTCAAATCCATTTTTGAGCTAAGTAAAGACGCGTTATCTAGTGTTGTCAGCAGAACGGCAATTGTCACACTTGACATGGTATGAATCACAAGGTTTACATCGGTCTCTCAACCGTGACTCTCAACCATGACTCTCAACTCTGTTGTGATCTTATTCACTATATTCTCCTTGTATTCTTGTCCCCTAGTCCCCGGGGAGTCTCTGGAGAGACACAGAAAAAATAGAACTACTGCCCCGTCAGACATGTCGTACATGGCCACTAGTACAGGTTGTACACGAGGCGGGCAACCTCATTATGTCTTGCTACGGAAACCACCCCTACCAGAACATGTTAACGCTTGGTACAAGTTTGGTACAAGTTTCCTGTAGTGGGACCAGAACATGTTAACGCTTGGTACAAGTTTCCTGTAGTGGGACTAGAACATGTTAATGCTTGGCACAAGTTTCCTGTAGTCGGACCAGAACATGTTAACGCTTGGTACAATTTTCCTGTAGTGGGACCAGAACATGTTAACGCTTGTTACAAGTTTCCTGTAGTGGGACCAGAACATGTTAACGCTTGGCACAAGTTTCCTGTAGTGGGACCAGAACATGTTAACGCTTGGTACAAGTTTCCTGTAGTGGGACTAGAACATGTTAACGCTTGGTACAAGTTTCCTGTAGTCGGACCAGAACATGTTAACGCTTGGTACAAGTTTCCTGTAGTGGGACTAGAACATGTTAACGCTTGGTACAAGTTTCCTGTAGTGGGACCAGAACATGTTAACGCTTGGTACAAGTTTCCCGTAGTGGGACCAGAACATGTTAACGCTTGGTACAAGTTTCCCGTAGTGGGACGAGAACATGTTAACGCTTGGTACAAGTTTCCTGTAGTGGGACCAGCTGCAGCAGTGGGACCAGCTGTGGTAGTGGGACCAGCTGTGGTAGTGGGACTAGCTGTGGTAGTGGGACTAGCTGTGGTAGTGGGACTAGCTGTGGTAGTGGGACTAACTGTAGCAGTGGGGCTAGCTGTAGCAGTGGGGCTAGCTGTGGTAGTGGGACTAGCTGTGGTAGTGGGACTAGCTGTGGTAGTGGGACTAGCTGTGGTAGTGGGACTAGCTGTGGTAGTGGGACTAGCTGTAGCAGTGGTTCCATGCTGTGTGAGGAGTGATAATGAAAATGATAATGTCAGACTGACGAAGGAAGTTGATATAATAATAATAATATTATAATAATAATATTATAATGAACATCATCTTTCATGTTTCCAGCGACATTCGTAAAGAGATTCAAACTGTTAGTGAAGCCATCTTCCGACGCGGTCCACAATCTACTGGTTAGCTCAACATGGAAGTGGATCTGGGAAATCGTCAACTCGGTTGAGTGGCTGCACGATTATTTCATGAAAAGGATTTATCTGTGTAAGTGTCACGTCTTTGTGCTTGATGTGTTCGTTCCAGTGTGTGAACCAACAACATCTAGACCTACCACTTCTGCATCAGTTCCTACTACAACTGCAACTATTGCTGCTCTTCTTCTACAACTTATATTACAACAACATCTGCTAATTTTGCTGCTGATATTACTACAGCAACCACTAACACCACTACAACGACTATAGTTATTGCTAATGCAACAATTACTGTTGTTGCTGCTAGCACTAGTGTTACATTTATTGCTGTGACCACTCTTACTGCTTCTACTAAAATTGTTACTTCTTCATCTTTTTTTCTGCTACTACTGCTAGTGTTACTACTGCTAGTGTTACTACTGCTAGTGCTACTACTGCTAGTGTTACTACTGCTAGTGTTACTACTGCTAGTGTTACTACTGCTAGTGTTACTACTGCTAGTGTTACTACTGCTAGTGTTACTACTGCTAGTGTTACTACTGCTCGTGTTACTACTGCTAGTGTTACTACTGCTAGTGTTACTACTGCTAGTGTTACTACTGCTAGTGTTACTAGTGCTAGTGCTACTACTACTAGTGCTACTACTGCTCGTGTTACTACTGCTAGTGTTACTACTAGTGCTGCTAGTGTACTACTGCTAGTGTTACTAGTGTTACTGCTCGTGTAGTGTTACTACTGCTAGTGTTACTACTGCTAGTGTTACTACTGCTAGTGTTACTAGTGCTAGTGCTACTACTACTAGTGCTACTACTGCTCGTGTTACTACTGCTAGTGTTACTACTGCTCGTGTTACTACTGCTAGTGTTACTACTGCTAGTGTTACTACTGCTAGTGTTACTACTGCTAGTGTTACTAGTGCTAGTGGTATTACTGCTAGTGTTACTACTGCTAGTGTTACTACTGCTAGTGTTACTACTGCTAGTGTTACTACTGCTCGTGTTACTACTGCTAGTGTTACTACTGCTAGTGTTACTACTGCTAGTGCTACTACTGCTCGTGTTACTACTGCTCGTGTTACTACTGCTAGTGTTACTACTGCTAGTGTTACTACTGCTAGTGTTACTACTGCTAGTAGTATTACTACTGCTAGTGTTACTACTGCTATCAGTGTTACTACTGCTAGTGTTACTACTGCTAGTGATACTACTGCTATTAGTACTAACAACTGATAGCAAATAATAGTAGTAGCAGTGGTGTTGGTAATAGTATTGTTACTAATACTACTATTGCTAGTGTTACTTCTGATACTACTAGCATTACTATTGCTATTGTTACTTCTGATACTACTACTACTATTGCTAGTGTTACTTCTGATACAACTACTAATATTGCTAGTGTTACTTCTGATACTACTACTACTATTGCTAGTGTTACTTCTGATACTACTAGTACTGCTGTTGCTAGTGTTACTTCTGATAGTACTACTACTTCTACTGCTACTGTTACTTCTGATACTACTATTGCTAGTGTTACTTCTGATACTACTAGTACTACTATTGCTAGTGTTACTTCTGATACTACTAGTACTACTATTGCTAGTGTTACTTCTAATACTACTAATACTTCTATTGCTAGTGTTACTTCTGATACTACTACTACTATTGCTACTTCTGATACTACTACTTCTGATACTACTAGTACTACTATTGCTAGTGTTACTTCTGATACTACTACTACTGTTGATACCACCACTACTACTACTAAAACTACCACCACCACTATTACTACTAAAACTACTACCACCACCACCACTACTACAACAACTACAACTACCATCACCACTACTTCTTCTTCTTCTTCTTTGATCCATAACCGCCAACCGTCAAAGCAGTCAGCGGCCATCACGCCTGGTGGCGTCTTGTAGGGCAGCAACAAATTGATTCCACTTTGCTCGGTCGGCGGCCATCCTTCGTACAGTGCCCCAACTGTGGTTCATTCTTTGCATCTCAGCTTCCACAGTTCTCCGCCAAGTTGTTTTTGGTCGGCCTCTCTTTCGCTTTCCCTCGGGGGTCCATAGCATAGCTGTTCTTGCGATGGTATCAGGGTCCCTTCTGAGGATATGGCCAACCCAACTCCAGCGTCTGCCAGCTATGATGGTGTGCATGTCCTCCTGGTTACTCCGAATAAGTAGTTCTTGGTTGCTGATGGTGTTTGGCCAAAAGATTCGGAGAATTTTCCTTAGGCAGATTGTGTGGAAGGAGGACAGTTTCGACATTTCCTTCTCTGTTACTCTCCAACATTCCGCACCATAGAGAAGCACAGAAAGTACGCAGCTCTCATACAGTCTTAATTTGGTGTTTATGCTGTACTGGGAAGACTTCCAAATGTTGTTGAGAATAGCAAAGGCTGTTCTCGCTTTATTCATTCTGTTGTTAATGTCCTTGCTTGTTCCGCCGTCAGGTGTTACTATGCTCCTAGGTAAGTAAATGTGTCTGTCTGTTCTAACTTCTGGTTCCTTACTGTTATTGGCTCAGGATTGCCCACATTTAGTGTCATACCTCTGTCTTCTGATGCCATATTCAGGCCAACCTGCTGGCCATACTTATTCAGTCTATCAGTTTTGTCTTGAATGTGTTGGTGTGAATGCGCGAGCAGTGCAATGTCATCTGCATATTCCAAATCTTCCAGTGTAGAAAACGTCCATCTAATTCCTCTTGGACTGCCCTCTGTTGTCTGGCGCATCACCCAATCTATGACTGTCAAAAATAATGTTGTTGATAAGGGGCATCCCTGTCGTACTCCTGTTTTCACTTCGAAAGTTACATTACTCGATCCAACACTGCACGTAAAGTTAATAGAGGCTTTTTATAATGGAAACAATGCGGCTGGGAATTCCATAAGCCCTCAGAATTTTCCATAGGCTGTCCCTGTGTATGCTGTCGAAAGCCTTTTCAAAATCAACAAAGTTAATGTACAGCTGTCTCTGCCATTCTGAGCACTGCTCTATAATGTTCCTGAGGGCAAATATATGATCTGCACATCTTCTGTTCTTTCTGAAGCCCGCTTGTTCTTTCCTCAGTTTATGGTCAACTGCTTTTGAAATTCTCTGGATGATTATCCTGCCTAGTATTTTGCTGGGAACTGAGAGGAGATCACCACTACTACTACTACTACTACTACTAAAACTACCACCACAAACCACTACTACTACTACTAAAACTACCACCACCACTATTACTACTAAAACTACCACCATCACCACTACTACAACAACTACAACTACCATCACCACTACTACTACTACTAAAACTACCACCAGAACCACCATCACTACTACTACTACTAATATTTGCTCTTATGTCTCCAGTACGATCCAATGTAATAGACAGCCCAGCCTTGTATGAAACTCAACATGAATACCCGACTGCAGGAGCCCACACCAATAACACTCTTTATGCACGGACATTACCTCCAGTTCCCCTGGACTGCCCCACACCCATGGGAGTCAAAGGTAGGGGTCATGAACCTTATGTTTACATTCTGGTCATGAACCTTATGTTTACATTCTGGTCAGGAACCTTATGTTTACATTCTGGTCATGAACCTTATGTTTACATTCTGGTCAGGAACCTTATGTTTACATTCTGGTCAGGAACCTTCGCTAAATTAGATTGATGTCTACTTACCAGATTTTAAGCAACTTTAACAAAATTAGATGTCTACTTGCCAGCTTGTCAGAATATCTTTAAAATAATTTTTTTTTCTGTTGAACGTATCACGGGTTACAAGAGAAGGATGATTTTATCTGTTTATAAATTGTACTAATGTTGTCTGTTCTGAAATATCACTGAATTAATACATTTCAATATTTAGGCATATTGCCTACAAACATTTATAACCTTCCATTAAATAGATCAGTATTTTATACATTAATGTGAGCTTATAATGGCTTCACATCACCCCTAGTGTGCCGATGGTCAAGAAAATATGAGCCTAACACCAAATTCCCAATATGCCTCAGTAGTCGTGTAACGGGATCCTTTACCTTTACCTTTTACCTTATAATGACCTCTGTTGTCATAACAATGTCTCACTGTATCGTAATGTTCCCCTGTCTTGCTTCATCAGTGTAAATTCTTTCCATGTTTTTTTTTTTTAATATTTCTGTTTCCATTTCTCACCTGGTGGTGTTTTTTAATCTCCCTTACAGCTTTGGCCCTGGAGAATCCAGAACAAGGCCTACCTTATAATGCTGCCAGGTGGTTTCTCCTGCAGACATCATATCCACATCTTTCAGTGTACAGCATATCCACATCTTTCAGTGTACATAATATCCACATCTTTCAGTGTACATCATATCCACATCTTTCAGTGTACATCATATCCACATCTTTCAGTGTACATCATATCCACATCTTTCAGTGTACATCATATCCACATCTTTCAGCGGACATCATACCCACATCTTTCAGTGCACATCATATCCACATCTTTCAGTGGACAGCATATCCACATCTTTCAGTGTACAGCATATCCACATCTTTCAGCGGACATCACATCCACATCTTTCAGTGTACATCATATCCACATCTTTCAGTGGACATCATATCCACATCTTTCAGTGTACAGCATATCCACATCTTTCAGCTTACATTGTCTGGTTGCTTCCATTAATTCAGTCTTGTTGATATGATCATACCATTGTAGCCATCTGATCTGCAACAAAGCGCCCACTTGTGAAAGTCTCTAACATGTTTACAGTATTTGAATTACTTTTTCCTGCAGCTGTTTTTCACTATTAACAATCAGCAGTTGATTATGTTGATTTGACAAACCCAGGTTGCATCTATCAGAATGTGTTTAAGTAAACAACAAATGAACTCACTTGAAACTTAATTTCCCTTACTCCCCTTTGCATGTAATCATGCGAGGTTTAAAGATTAAACTATTCTTCCCCTTTGAAATTACCTCCCCTGAATCTTTTACAGTTTTTTTCCTTTGGTACAGGGACGTTGTATGGTAACCTGCCATGTCTGCAAATTTCTCATTTTCTGATGGTGTTAGTTTTTGCCAGGGTGTGTTTATTTCACATTCCCAGCTGTTTCATGCAAAACTCACATTAATAGTTCAACTCCTTGGTAGCATCTCATAGCCCAGGTTGGTGTCCTTGAAAAGTATCATCTATTTCACTTTTAAGTCATGCTCTAAAAAGTACTATACTTTTATGATTTACTTTTTATATTTCCTGAGAATTTTGTACGTTAGTATTTACTTTTTTATATTCTCTGAATTAGATCCCCGTTAGCACCCATATTATATCCATGTTAGCACCCGAATTAGATCCATGTTAGCACACAAATTAGATTCCCATTAGCACCTGAATTAGAGCACTGTTAGCACCCAAATTAGATCTATGTTAGCACCCAATTATATCCATGTTAACACACAAATTAGATCCATGTTAGCACCCGAATTAGAGCACTGTTAGCACCCAAATTAGATCCATGTTAGCACCTGAATTTGATCCATGTTAGCACCCAAATTAGATCCATGTTAGCACCCAAATTAGTTCCATATTAGCACCCAAATTAGAGCACTGTTAGCACCCAAATTAGATCCATGTTAACACCAAAATTAGATCCCCATTAGCACCCAAATTAGATCCATGTTGGCACCTGAATTAGAGGACTGTTAGCACCAAAATTAGGTCACTGTTATTAACGCCAGAATTAGATCCCTATTAGCGCCAGAATTAGGTCACTGTTAGCATCAGAAGTAGGTCACTGTCAGCATCAGAATTAGGTCCATGTTAACGCCAGAATTAGGTCTGTTAGCACCAAAATGAAGTCACTGTTAGCATCAGAACTAAGTCTGTGATAGCATCAGAATTAGGTCACTGTTAGACCAGAATTAGGTCATGGTTAGCATCAGAATTAGGTCACAGTTAGCACCAGCATTAGGTCCTTGTTAGTGCCAGAAGTAGATCCCTGTTAGCACCAAAATTACATAACTATTAGCACCTGTGTTGATCACCACTTTCCTCTAGAGTTCTTTGAATGTTCAGAACCTGCACGGTTCTGTTCTGTTTGCTTTAGGAGAAAGACTGAACATAAAAATGTCAGGACTAGTTTGGGGGAATAATAAAGATAATGATACTGGCCTTTACTCAGGATGAAACAAAAATAAAGCTGTAGAAAGGTATTTAAAAACAAAAAAATACTTCTTTTATTATTACTATGTATTTTAGACAGAAACCTTATTCAGATTCACTTTTTCAAATGTAAGATTCTTTAATGAATCCACTATTACAGGTAAGAATCCAAAATGAATTTCTCTTTGTTTTATAGGAAAGAAAGAGCTACCAGACGTGGAAAAATTGATCAAAACTTTCTTCATACGCACAAAGTTCCGCCCAGAGCCGATGGGCAGCAGTGTCCTGATGACGTTCTTTGCTCAACATTTTACTCACATGTTTTTTAAAACTGACTTCAAGAAAGGCCCAGGCTTTACCTGGAGTGGTCATGGGGTAGGTTCGATTTTTAAATATGTTTTTAAAGATTTTCATAATTTTCAGTTCAACTGATCTATTTTCTTGTTACTGTTGTTATGTACAAGGCCTCTCTTGTTTTCTCACTGTTAGCCCACTCTTGTCTGCACAAGTATAATTTATGCTTTGTGAAAACGTTTAGTATTGATTGGTCAAAGTCACCAATCAGATTCAACTATTAGTTTAGATTGTATACATTTTCAGGATATTCACTATGTATCCATTTTACTATGAGACTTCAGTTTACAAATGAAAAACAAAGTTTTGTGTGCTTTTAAGACAGTTGTCATTATACTATCTTTATTATTCTTGTACAGACTTCACAGAGATTTGCTTGTTCTTTTTTCAGATGGAGTATTTTTTTCAATTAAAAGTTTTTTATATTTTCTATCTTCATCATCTAATTTCTGATTATGTGCTGTATCCTTTTTGACAGGGACTTGGAGTGTAGCGCACACAAGCTGTATTTTTGCTAAAATGTATTTCCTAATTGATATAGTTCATTGTGAAAGTTATGGATATCTGGAAAGCCTTCCTAGTTTTAGTTTGCCATCAAGTTAAAAAAAGTCGTTTTTAACATCATCATGTGTCTAATACATTTCTTGTTGTTGATCATTAAAGAATAATAAAGTATATGTTTCAATTTACCTGGTGATAATTTAACAAACCTAAATTTTTTTTTTCCCAATGTGAGTCATTTTCATATTTATTTTTGGTTTTAAATTTTTCAGTTTGGAGTTGTTCATTTTGTTACACATTTCAGATTTTGTATTATGAAGCAAGGAACAGAATAACGTTATATACAGCGTGTAAGAAAACAAAAACTGTCTTTTACTACAGTGTGAATGGGTGACAGCGAGGATCACAAAAATAGGTCAATATTTAAAGTAGCAAGTTTTAAATTAAAGCTGTAACGAATGTTTAATTGTATTTTGTACTTATTTGTGTATCTCAGGTTGATGTGACCTCAATCTATGGACGAACTGTGGGTGATGAACTTATGTTGCGATCTCTTCAAGATGGAAAATTGAAAATGCAGGTTAGTTTTAACGAATCTCATATTAACCAATCAATAAATTAGTTAATCTGCTATTGTCCTTAGTCTCCTAGAGTTGACAGAACATAAGAAATGACACAAACAGAACATATGAAGTAACAGAACATCTTATAACAGAACATCTGGTAGCTGGAGGTAGTGGAGAATCATGGTCATCCACACTGGTAGTGCCTTGACACTTGATAATGATTCTCCTAAACATTTATTGACAAAGACCAGTTGTTGGTTTAGTGTTGTTTTATTGTTTGATGTCTCTTGTCTGCCCAGGTCATAATTAATATTTAAATGCCAAGATCTTTAGCTTGTTTTTGTTTTTAAATTCCTTAATTCTAAATGTTGATTGTTTGAAACTCCATAATTTCAGTGTCTGTTTCTTATCTGAGTAATTATAACTGTTGTTTCCTTGAAATTCTGTACAAATTTTAAATCCTGTTTATGAAATTCCAGGTGTTTTTTAAAACATAATGTAGGTCATGGTAGAGTTCTTAATAATCCTGATCTTGTCAGAAACAAGATACAATCTATTTTCTGTAAATGCATCATACCTGAATAAACCAGGAGGATTGTAGCATTCATAGAAGACATGAAAGTACACATTGGAAACTGGCTTGAGAACTCTGTTTTTTCCCCCCTGAGTTAATATTATCATGCAAGGGATATTCTTTCATCTTGTGTCTGGGTTTAAAGTGTGCCAGGATATTCAGCCATTTTTGAGTCAGAGCATGAGTTTAGGTCACGTTGAACTTTTCTGAACCAACATCAGAGCAGAAATTTGAAAAAATTACTTGAAAATTTCTCATCTGCATGAAAAAAAATCCAGCCTACAACTCGGTTGAATGTTATCATTTGAATTGTTATTATTTATTTTATTTTAAAGGAAATAAATGGAGAAGACTACCCCATGTATCTAAAAGATGTCCCTGTACGCATGACCTACCCACCAAATGTTCCGGAAGATCGCCAGTTTGCCTTGGGCCATCCATTCTATGGCCTTCTGCCTGGTTTGTTTCTGTACCAGACAATTTGGATGCGAGAGCACAACAGAGTCTGTGACATTCTAAAAGTGGAACATCCAGATTGGGATGATGAACGATTATTTCAGACAACAAAACTCATCATTTTGGGTACGTCTGCTGTGTCCATGAACCACTTAGATATTCCACTGATAGATCTGTCATTGATGTGATGACCAAGTTAGAATGTTCTAAATGAGCAAAACCACACCTTGACAACTTTTGCAACAACAGAAATGTACATCCTCTGATTATACTTGTCATATTGAATCTGTTTTTGTTGGATTTGAAATAACTATTTTTTAAGGATTTTATGAGGGTACTAGATTTAGTAAAACACTATTCTTTTAATTTTAGCCTGTCTGCTCATCTTACTTTATGTATCATCTGCCAGTCTTTATTTTATGTTCTCTGTCCATCTATGTATCATGCTCTGAAATTTATCTTATACTATCTATTCTTCTAATTTCATGTATCATCCACCACTCTTCATTGCTACTCGTTTTTATCTGAAACTGTTTTTTATTATTGTACATTTATCTCTATGTTTGTTGTCTCGTTGTTGGTTTGCTGTTTGTTGTGTCCTTCATTAACAATTAACTTGTTTACATACTTGTTTCCCTTTGTTGAACTCAGATTTTGCTTTCATTATTGCTTCCCATATGTTGTCTAGCAGTTGCTTTTTTTTTTTTTTAAATAGCAGTTAAGACTGACAGGATACCTGTGAGGAACCTATTTTGGTATCTTGATTATTTCTGCTCTTTGCCAGTGAAACTTTTATACTACTAGCGCATTTAACTTCATATAGCATTCATCAATAAATCTATTTTTAGACATTCTTAACAAGACGAACAGGTCTATATCTTTTTATTAGAACACCCATAAACCAAAATATTCTGAAAATCAAAAGTTTCTTTGTACTGCTTTTCTACCACAATTTGGGTGATTTCTGACTATTTTGGGAGACTTTGGACGATTTTCAAACACATTTTTGGCAACTTTGGGTGACTTTTCGATATCTGATCGCAATATCTGAAAGCCGAACAAAATCCAGTTTCCAAAACAAAGCTGTCCCCCCGGGATTTCAGATAAAAGGAAATAGACCTGTAATTATGTTTTATTAAAAAAAAGGAATTTTACACACACACAAAAAACAAGAACCAAATAATTTTAAGATGACAAAGTCAACCTAGCTGTTAATTTTATGTATTTATTGTTTCAAAATGAAGTAATATTTAAATTTATGCAATTAGTTGAAAAATCCACAAATTTATTAAATAGTTTTTTTTTTTTAAACACTGGCATAAAATGTGTTCTCTAACTTTGACAGGAGAAACTATAAAAATTGTGATTGAGGACTATGTAGAACACCTGGCCAACTACAACATCAAGATCAAATTTAAACCAATAGTTTTGTTTGGAGAAAGTTTCCAGTATCAGAATAAGATTAATGTAGAGTTCAATCACCTCTACCATTGGCACCCACTCATGCCAGACGAGTTCAACATTAACGGGACCATCTACTCAATGAAAGACTACATGTTCCACTCAGAACTAGTTCTGAAATATGGAACTGCAGCGTTTACAGATTCCTTATCCAGACAGAGAGCTGGTCATGTATGTATAGTTTTACCCAAGTTTCTTCACATATGCATTCTGTTTTGTTTATACATGCGTATGTGTGTGTACATACATACACACACACACATGCATGGAACTGACAACCATATCATATCAAACAGATTGCCACAGACATCATCCCTACAAGAGCTTGTGACTTCTTGGTGTATCATTTCTGCAAGGAAACCAGCTACAGTGGGGGGGCTTTATGGTCTGAAAGGAGCACAAAGAAGAATAATTTTATACATACAAACAAACACACAAACAAACACACTGTATAGGAGTACAAGAATAGAACATCTTATTATTCTACTGTCAGAAGAATTCTCATCACAGCATTGCTCTTTTGAAATGCTCATTCATTTAATCGTACATTTAAACTATCATTTTCCACTTATCTCATTTTCATGCAACTGTAATTCTCCACTTATCATCTCATTTTGAAGCAACTATCATTTTTCATTTATCTTCTCATTTTGATGCACCTATCGTTTTCCCCTTATCATCTCATTTTCTTGCAACTATTATTTTCCACTTATCATCCCAATTCCTTGCAACTATCATTTTCTACTTATTTTCGTGCAGTGTTATTTCTTAAATAAATTTCTTGCAACTTCTTTTCTTAGCCTTCAAACAAAATTATTGCTTTATGAAATTAACTTCATGAAAGTTCATATTCTCCATCGATCAGCAGGCAGTGTAATTTTACACCAGTCGTGCAATGTAATTTTATATCACAATTGTGCAATGTAATTTTTACACTAGTCATCAAACACACAATTTTACACTCATTAGTATGAACAACATTTTGCAACACTACTTGTACTTCTGTTCACACAAAATTTGCACATATTTTTGAGCAACAATATTTGCAGTTTTCATTATGTAGCATCATACTGTATCATCATGTTACTCTCAATTTAATCTCCCATTTTATTCTTGTTTGTATTAAACATTCTCCTCTCATACTCATGCAGACATTTTTTCCGATTTATCTTTCATTCTGAGCTTATCTCGTAAAACATCTTCAGCTCATCTTGGCACACCATCTAATCCTACTTACTTCACAAACATGTTTATCTTGCAGCATTACTATCAACAAAGCAAACATTTACCAACATTTAACTGTCAGATGTTTGTTAGCAACAACTAGATAAACATGATTGAGTCCTGGCTATTACACTTTTTCTGCTTCCACCAGATGTCCCATCACAATCATGGATCATCAACAGTTCATGTGCTAAGGGACACGATTCTTCAAGGGAGAGCACTGAGGTTCCAGTCACTGAACAACTACAGGAAGCGGTTTAACCTGGAGCCTTACAAATCTTTTGAAGATCTCACTGGTAAGTGTATAATGTGGAAACATCATCTGTTACTGGCACAATACAGGAGAGTATGGCATGACCTGATTGAAGGCTTATATTCCACACTGACTGAACTGAAACATCGTGGTTTATTTTATTAGCTTCTGTTGCTTCTTCTTCTTGTCTAGTTTCTTTTTCATCAGGATCATGGCTGCACTTGAAGTCTGCACCACAGCACTTCATTCTGTCTTTTAGTGGTGTTTTCTGTCGCAATGTGTTTTAGACAGGCTTGCTAGCCCCATGCATAATCCTCCTTAGATAATTGTTATGACATGTTTGATAGAGAGCAGTGTTCTGTCCCTAACTTCTGAATATGGAGCTTGGAATTCACAGACATCAATGTCTTGGCCTTGATGACTAGAAAATAATGAAATGTGGGTTATTCAATTACACACTAAAGATTTTTGAGTCATGAAATCTATTTATTTTTCTTTAATTTCCACTATGTACTTGTACTTTTAAGCATCATGGGGAGAAACAATTTTTGTTCCTGTGCAAGATGTGTTTCCAAAGCCAGTGTCCTGCCATGTTTCCACAGCATTTCTTTAACATTATTTATCTGCCTTCTTGTCAAATATCCCCATTTCCTTACAAAGATCTTCTGCTGTTAGAATCTTATAGTGGAAGCTGATTTGATTGCTTATAGTGGAAGCTGATTTGATTGCTTATAGAGGAAGCTGATTTGATTGCATTCTGACAAGATGTCCATAACATTTTATTTTCTGCATCCCTATGCAGTTGGTGCATGATGTTGTTGCCATCAACTTTCTAATCTCATCATTTCTCAGTCTGTCTGTTGTGGTGACATTTTGTTGCTAGGCTCAAGCACCTCACCTCACTTCATAGATCGTCTTCTTTCTCTCCTGTCATAAATCTTGTTTTGTGAAAATAAAAGACATTGAAGTTAATTGATTTGACATAACAAATTTTCAACATATAAAACCTTGCTGTTATCTCTGATTAACTCTTTCTTATTGTTGTCATATTTGTGATACTTCCTAACAAACATTTCCGGCAGCATGTTGTTCTATTTGATTCTGGAGAAAACATCTTATCATATCAGGTTATGGGGAAAACATGTTGTCAAATCTAGTTATGGAGAAAACATGTTGTCACATCTGGTTATGGGGAAAACATGTTGTTACATCTAGTTATGGGGAAAACATGTTGTCACAACTGGTTATGGGGAAAACATGTCACATCTGCTTATGGGGAAAACACATCATATCTGGTTCCTGAGGAAGGTGGTTGAAGAAACAAGAAGAGACATGGTACGCAACCAGACGATACATCCAGGCCTTAAATCCTATCCCCTGCAGACCCAAGTAGAACAGTCCCAATTAAGATGGTTTGGCCATGTCTGCAGAATGGGAGAAGATCGGATACCACGACAAGCATGGGAAACAAAGAGCCAAGGATCCAGACCCCCAGGACGACCCAGAGTCAGCTGGGAGGACAACATTAGACAATCTTTGAAGGACCGATGACTAGAATGGAACCAGGCCAGGAGGAAGACAGCCGATAGGATAGTCTGGCGCTCTCTCTTCCAAACCTCTACACCTCACGGTAGAAGGGGAACGACTAAGTAAGTAAGTATATATTTGTGAAATTTTAGATTCACAGCTTTTAAATGGTATTAATTAAATGTGTCAGAAATTTGCTTCAGTAAATTTAAAACTTATTTCAAAGCAGTGACCTACTCTGTGACACCATAAAGACTTTAATCCTGATTTTTTTCAGAACTTGACATTTCAGATAAAGTTTCACCAAATTTATCCATTTTACAACTTCAGCAAAATCTTTGAAAAACCTTTTTTCTGATTTCAGAATATCAAATGTGTTAGGGATTTTAGAAGATCATTGTGTTAGGGATTTTAGAATATCATTTTCATTTTTGTTTTCTTAAATGGAAGACCTTGTTGGATGATATACTGTTGCTTTTGTCTGTTATTTGTTCTACTTCTGCATTAAATTATAATACTGTGACTAAAAAAGGGAGCTTTGGGAGCTTAATGTGCCCTTTTACTGTGGTAATTGATCCTAGTTAACTTCATTCTCATAGCACAAAGACTTGCCATGTCTGTCAGTTTGTTTGCTATAATTATCTCTGCCATCATCTTTGTGTCTTATAGGAGAGAAAGAGATGGCCGCTGAACTGGCAAAAATGTATGGTGATATTGATGCTGTGGAGTTTTATGTTGGAATACTAATGGAAAAACGGCGTCCGAGAAACCTGTTTGGATCCACAGTTGTTGAAGTTGGGGGCCCCTTCTCTGTGAAAGGACTGATGGCTAATCCTATCTGCTCCAAGCAATACTGGAAACCATCGACGTTTGGTGGTGATGTTGGCTTCAATATTGTGAAGGCTTCTACATTAGAAAAATTATTTTGTCAAAATATAAAAGGACCATGTCCATTAGTGTCCTTAAGAGTGCCTGAGTTTTATGAAGGCGATGTTGATGAGTTTAGCACATTTGAGTTTAAGAGACTTAAAGATGAGTTGTAGCATTAATGTTTTATTAAATTAATTTTAATGGTTTTTGTTGTACATTTTAAAAATCCCATTCAGATTAAATTATAAAGATGTGTTGAGTGAGAGGGTTGAGTGCAGTCTTAATTATAGGTAGTAGCAGGAGATTAATTGTGCTGGATTATCTTCTTTTGCCTCTGTAGTTCCTTGGGGTCTCTGATAAGACAAAGAAAAAAATGGGCCTACTGTTCCCTTGTGCATGTCATACCAGGCAACTAATATGACGTTGTGCACTAGGCTGGCAACATCATCATGTCAAATAAATAGCTACAGCTGCAAGAACATTTGTTACAGGCTTTCAGCTACAGTGGTGGTTCAATGAAGAGTGAAACAGAAATGATGGATGATTGTGTTTTTGTGTGACGTTGTCTTGAGCTTGAAGTGAGCGTGTCAGGGCAGTGACTTCATCATACTTGTTTTGATTTAATGGCATGTTATTTTCATGTTCAGTTTTTGAAAATATTACAGCTGGGAACATTGTTTTCCCCCCTTTTTTAAAACTTTTGTTATGCCTGATTTATGTCCACATACATGTTTTACAGTATTCTGTGTCATTAAGTGAGGAGGGCTCCTTTTATTTTTGTAGGTTGTGTTTTATGAATCTTTTGATGGTCAGATGTGATGATATCACCAACAAGACTGATATTGTCTCAAAAATTTGTCACTGTCATTAGAACATCCACTGCTGACCCTCTGCCTTTATGATACTTATCCATGTACAACTGGGTCATCCACTTCTTGGTCAACTGCCAGGTGCCTCTCAAGTAGTACCAGCTGGCATCTTGTCCTGGGTCATCATCTATTTTAAATAGGACCTCTCTTTGGGAGATTTATTGGGGCCCCCATTTCTTGATCCTTCTGTCTGAACTCTATTACTTCTGAAGTTTTTGCTTTCTTCATTGATATTTATGTAAGAGTTTTTTGTGTGTGTGTGTTATAGAAGGCAGTCAGGAAGTGGGTTGTAGGAGCAGAGTCCAGAAAAAAAAACAAAAATAACTTGCTTGTCGTGTGTTTGTTTTAGCCTTCAGCGGTTATAATTTCTGTTTAACAGATGTTTGATGTTAGTTATAATTTATATTTAACAGATGTTTGATGTACTCATAAATACTGCCAAATACTTCATACATTTATATTTTTCACAATTTTTATTTTGTTTTTCAAGTAACATATCCAATATTTTAATGGATAGCAAAGCTGTTCTTATATCTGTTGTTTTTAGGAATTATTATTGTGACATTATATGAAGCTTTTGAAGATTTAAAGATACATTTGCATGGTGGTAAAATAATGTGATAAATTATTGAAGTGTGAAGATATGCTTAGAATTTTGAGTTATTGGAAAATAATGTTTATCTTTTTATTAGCCACAAACATGACAGTCCGTGTTCTTCTGTGTATGTGACAACTAATTCTATGTTTCCAGCAACTTTAGAAACATTTCTTAGTTGTGAATTAATCTTTTTGTACATTTTTTTTGGCACTACATGTCTTTTCTTATCCATTAAAAAATTTCCTAAAAGCCAGATATGCACATCTTGTTTTAGAATATTGATGATTGGTGGCTTTAAATACATTGGCATAGTTATTTGCTTGTTCTTTGAATAACTTTGATCCATTGCTTTAGTCTACTCATTATTCTCTCTGTAAATACTAACATAAATTGTTTTCCTTGGTTAGTCTTTGAGCCATAGAAGTACTAGTATTTCATAGACTGCCATTTTGTTTTTAAAGTTCTGAAATCTTTATTGCCAGTGACCTTTCATGAGATTATTTTTTTTCAGTCTTAAATTTAGGCCTGCAGTTTTTCTTTGAGTTGTTTTGCTTCAAAATGAAAGCTGAATTGAATTAGTTGTTTTAACATTTTGTCTTTGCTGACCAATTTAAATGTACTTTAAAGTTTAAAGAGAAAGACAAAGATTATGAGAATAAGTGGGGAAAATGATTGCCAGATTGCACATTGCAAAAAGCCACACCTAATTGTGAACGTATCATATATTTGCAGCATCTTGGACAAAGTTTTGCTACATCTAGATAAGAATACAGAAGGAACATTTTGCTGCATTGAGAAATAGGGTATTTATGGAATTCAAAAGAAATCTAGCATAACACGAAAATAAGAATGTTCATCTAAAATATGAAAGCAGATCTATTGTGAGAGTCTAAAACATGAAGAACAAACAGGAAATTTCCGACTTTCATTAACTCTTAGTATATGAGCTGCCTTTCATGACTACCATTACAGATTTTGCAATAAATAATTTATTTATAAAGATAACATAAGTTTTATATATCAAAATTTGAAGAAATGAAACCCCTATATCATGCACGTAACTAAATTGTTCAGTGGTTTTAAACATGCATTCAGCTATAAATTTTCGCTATTGACGGGGATCGATCATCGGCCTCTCTAGAAGGCCGCTCGTATACTAAGAGTTAATGAGTGCTTGTGCAGACTAGAAGAATTAAAATGACATGATAAGATGACCAATGTTGAAATGATAGAAAGAAACAGGCAAATATTAACAGAATAGAGGAGGGGAAGAAAATGTTGGTACTGGATAGGGCACACATTGAGACAACCAGCTGCTAGCATGTATCCAGTATAATATGAATAAAGGGAGACTAAGAAAAAACAGATGGAGAAGAGAACTGGATACAGACTTATCTGGATAAAGAAGACATGGGCAAAATGTGAACTTATTGCACAAGAGAGTTGACATGTTTAAAGGCTTATGCTCTGCAGGGAGGTGGAGGGCAATAAAGAAGAAAGCTAGTGAAGTATACCCACCAGTTATAGTGAACATTCACAACTGAAATTTTAGTTCTTTGATTATAGTGAACATTCACAACTGAAATTTTAGTTCTTTGATTATAGTGAACATTCACAACTGAAATTTTAGTTCTTTGATTATAGTGAACATTCACAACTGAAATTTTAGTTCTTTGATTATAGTGAACATTCACAACTGAAACTTTAGTTCTACAATTATAGAGAAAATTTACAGCTGAAACTTTGGTTCTTTGATTATAGAAAACATTTACAACTGAAACTTCAGTTCTGTGATTATAGTGAACATTCTCAATTGAAACTTAGTTCTTTGATTATAGTAAACATTCGCAACTGAAACTTTAGTTCTTTGATTATAGGGAACATTCAGAACTGGAATTTTAGTTCTTTGATTATAGAGAACATTCACAACTGGAATTTTAGTTCTTTCATTATAAAGAACAATCACAACTGAAAATTTAGTTCTTTGATTATAAAGAACATTCACAACTGAAAATTTAGTTCTTTGATTATAAAGAACATTCACAACCAAAAAGTTAGTTCTGTTTTTGTCCTTCATTTTGGTAAAATAAAAGTTATTTCTTGACAAAATGTTTTATTTGACAGCAATTTTTTTGTTAACTAATTGACATTAGCAGCTGATCTAAAAAATGTCAGAGTGTTTCAACTCTTATGTTTTATTTGAGAACATTCAGTGCTTTAAGTTTAACTGCTTACACATTTTTAACCGGTTCATCTTACATTGCCAGTGAAGGCCAACTAATTTTAATGGTTCCAGTTCTACATACATACTACATTAGTGAATGTTTATACAAAATTTACTCCAGACCAGTTGTCCTTAAATTATGTGAAAAAATAATATTTAGTTTCAGAAATGCATTGTAACTGTTTCTGGTAGTTGGTGAAGAAATCCTGGCTTGACTTTTGTGCAGTAGATTTGTACAATGTTTAACTCTTACTATACGTGAGCTAAAACCATGTTTCTACGCGCTGGTTTTGCTATCGTTACCGTCGCGCGCCAGTTGAACTGGCGAGCCGTAAAATTGGTACTAAACCCGCGCCACTTCAGGTGGCGAGCCGTATTGTAAGAGTTAATGTCCAGAAACATTTTTGCTGTAACTGTTTGCCTGAAAATATTTGTTCTTGTTGGTGATGAATCTCATTATTTAAATATTTTATAACTGCTGCAGCTGTAATGGCAGTTTAGTAACGAAGAGGGTAACTATGATTAAATTGTGTGTTAAGGGCTTTTCACTGATTTAAATGGGTTAGTCTAGTATTATGTTTCGTACAATTATTTGATCGTCTGTTCTGTGTTCCACCTGGTATCGATATTGATTACAACCCTGGATTCTTTTGATACTTCTTTCAAGTAATTGCATTTTAAACTTGCTTTGAATAAAAGTTCATATATATTTGAATGACCGTGTTATATCGTTTCATTTCATATTACCAGTGTGACAGCGTGTGTATTCATTTGAAGGTCAATGGTCATTCTTCATAAAACAGTCATAACTGGAACCTTGAATACGTTACTGAATAAGACCTGTTTTTGACGACATAATAATTTAATAAGGATTCATTCTTCCATCATGAACCACAGACACTACTTAATATAGTTTACATCAAGAGCACTGGATACATTATAGCGTAGAGTCTATATATTTCACAGACATTGCATGTCCGATACATTATCGTTATAATTAACGTTCGATTATATTTCCACCAAAACTGTTTGGCATAATTCTTATATTTATACAGAATTAAACATTCTGCTAGTTCTATTAGATACACTGTCTAATATATAAATTTACTTTGGCATTCAAAGCCAGGCTTAATCAGCCCTACATATTCTAACTGCGTTTCATATTTTACGACTTACGTTAATCATAAATTATTGCGGCTAATATTGCCGTCTTATATTTTAAGACTCAAGAGTCCTTAAATATTCTTTATTTCTGCTTTAAATATAACTTTCTAGTTATGCACTATCACATTTGAGTGGTTATACCACATCTTTAAAACACTGGCTAAGTGGCCATGCCACATATTTTGAAACACTGCCATTTGCCTTGAAGGCCACACAACGACTGTCGTTACTATGTCTAACGCATCATGCATCGATATATGCGATCTATTTCATTTATTTATTCAGCCGAGGTGTTTCATGGTGCAACCATCCAAATCGAGCTCAAACCCAGATGCTTGCAAACCATGCAACCATCCTCAACATTGTGCAACAATAATCAGATGTAACACGTAATCAGATGTAACACGTAATCAGATGGAACACGGTATGAAAGGATGAGTTATGCTTGTTTTGTTTTTAATAATAACAGGAACAAAAGTAGTGCAGTGGTTAGTGCACTGGCTTCCTAGTGCTGTGGTCCATGGTTCGATCCCCAGTTGAGGTGGGATTTTTTATACTGCAAATGGCTCCGGGGTCGACCCAGCCTCATGAATTGGGTACCAGAGCAACTCTGGGAAGGTTAAGGCGGCTGGCATGATGCTAACCACATCACCCCCAGTGTGCCAATGGTCAAGAAAATATGGGCCTAACACCATATTCCCAATATGCCTCAATGGGTGTGTAACGGGATCCTTTACCTTTTTACAAAAGTACCACTGTTGCAACTTCAAGTTTTTTGTTTAGGTTCATGATACCATATAACCATATGTTACAACAAGTTGCTGATAATGAATTTTACTGAGCTTTTACAAATGTTTCACCAATTTATTTTCATTTGTAATAAAGGTCAAGAATAAAGTTGCAGTGATGGCAGCATACCTGTCAACCTGTACGAATTTTTTGTACAATGTACGGATTGTTGATACTTTTAGCAGTGTACGGTCGTACAGACTCGTCGTACGGATTTTTCTCCTCCCCCCCCCCCAAATTTTTTTTTTAAATTCTAAAAATATTTTCCAACCCGTGTTTTTTAAAATTTTAAATCAGAAAATATTTTCTAGCCCAGGTTTTTTTTTAAACCAATTTTTAAAAATTTTTAATTCCGGAAATCTTGGCATTCGTTTTTAAACTGAGGTCTCTCCCAGCAACCAATCAAATCCTTTTATACCCAACAATTTGGCAAACACTTTGAATTCGGCCTCAAATGCTTTCGGTTTTCAGCGTGACATGACGTATTTTTTAAAGTTACCTATTATCAACGACGACACTTGCTTGCCACCACACTTCAACGCCATTTTGTTTAAAAAAGCTAAGTACTTATAACTTGGTTAAATATTGCTGTTGTTTTGCTTTGTTGCAATTTACTTATAACTTGCCCTTCAATATATTTAAATATTGCTGTTTGTTTTTGAGTAAGCCTACTTTATTGTTGCTGCTTTATTTTTTTTTAATCGCTGCCTTAATCTTTCCAGTTAGGCCTATATCTTGCCCTTCAATATATTTCCGATGAGTTGTCATAATATTCTGTGTAGGCCCTACATAACTAGAAAAAAAAAGTTTGTTTGCGTTGAGTAAGCCTACTTTATGCCAGCGCTCGAGATTCGCTGCTTTATTTTTTAATAAAGTGGCAATCTGTTATCACTGGTCTAGGCTACCAACTCTTAAATAATAATTTTGTAAATTGTTGGTGGTACGTTTTTTCTTCCTAGATTTGATATTCTGTTCATAATTTTGTTTATTTTGTTGTTGTTGTTGTTGTTGTTAGCCGTTTGCTTTGTTCGTTGTATTTTTTAATCATTCTCTTTGTCTACATAGATTATTAGTTGAAATATTTCATCCAATGAATGATGGCTGAGCCTAATTCAAAGAAACAAAAGCTGACTGCGAAAGATCATTTTCAATGATGAAAAAAATCCACACAGACTGCAGGAGGTCCATGAATGCGGACACACTCACTTCTATTTTACAGTGTAAGATTAACATTGATACATGCTGTGCAGACTTCAAGCCCACAAATGCAATTCTGCAAAGTGCTAAAAGTGCATGTGTTGATTATAATACAAAACACTGTACATCGAAAGAATAGTGTACCTCATGATCACTAAGTTTTTTATATGTAAAGAACAGCATGAGACTATTAGCATGTTTTATATCACAATAATTCAAATGCTAATAGATTTGTATACGTCATTTCTCATTTTAAAACTGTATTGCGTATAATTTTTTAATATATTTTTTGCGTAAGGATTTTTGGGTGTTTGTAAGGATTTTTTGGGTCCGGCGTACAGATTTTTGTCTCAGGAGGTTGACAGGTATGTGGCAGTCTTGTAAGGTTTACAAAAATGTGCTCTTTATATGTTACAGTTCAAATAAAAGATATTCGTTTCAGTCGTGTATTACATGGTACAAATCTTAATGTAAGCAAATTGAAAATCATTTGCACTAGAAGTTCCAAACTGTTTTGGTCACCATACTTTCTATGCTTTAACTCTTTAAGCCCCAATCGACTTTAAAGTGTCTCAGGGGTGGCCCAATCGACTTTAAAAAGGCTTTAGTATATGTGCCTCTGTTTGATACTGTTTCTAATTATAACTACCCACAAACCACCCAAAACATCATTTCCGACTGCAAGTACATTCTTTTAAATACCGCATGTGTTTAAGAGTGAACGTGTTTCTGTTTTGAGATATTTATTTTAGATTTTTAAAGCGATTTTTTTAAGCGCATATCCTCCATTTTACCTTGAATAACTAATCATTTTTTTAAGCGCATATCCTCCATTTTACCTTGAATAACTAATCATTTTTTTAAGCGCATATCCTCCATTTTACCTTGAATAACTAATCATTTTTTTAAGTGCATATCCTCCATTTTACCTTGAATAACTAATCATTTTTTTAAGCGCATATCCTCCATTTTACCTTGAATAACTAATCATTTTTCAATGAAAGCTTTTATACTTGTAGCACAAGAGTAAAGTACATCCAATTACCTTCAGTTTCATATACAACAACAAAGTTATTTATGCATATCAACATTTTAAAAAATTATTTCCAAACAAAAACAATAAAAACGCACTGAGGTGGCCATTTTTGCTTGGGCCAAACCCACTTTTTTGCTTGGGACTGAAAGAGTTAAGTAAACCTTCCCAAACCCCATATTCAATATGAGAGGAAATATATTCTACAGTAAGCCATGCATATATACACTTAAGAAAATAAATAACCGGATTAATTATTGACTCGTCAATCACTCTCCAATCCGCAACTTTTTTTCACTAACGCTTGGAATATATCAATAGAACAATATAATTATTTACCAAATATTCCACCCCTCCCCCACCCCACGCCAGAAAAGCTCCTTGTACTGGGGGGAGGGGGGGGGAAGAGAAGATGTGAACATGTACAGCAGGTTGAGCATCTGTGCTATAGATTATAGATTTATGAGTGTATAAAAATACTGGTTGTGTTAAGATTACTGTCTGATGATGTTAGCTGTGCGGTAGTGCCAGATTTTTACAATATGTGGGACACATTATTTAACTATGTTCAAATAAGTTAATTTGGAGAATTAAAAATTTGTGAGTAAAATATTTGTATTCTTGAATATACATTAAATTGGTTTGGTTTGGTTTGGTCTGATTTGGTTTGGTTTAGTTTGGTTTGAAGGACCATCTTCATTGCACAGACAACTCCATCAGTGTTCTGATCTCCCTTAGATCACACAAGGAGAATCTCAGCACAGTGCACAAACTCCGTAGCACTGGCGAGGATCCAGATGTGTGTATACAAAAGTCACACATTCTATCATTATTTTTGTGGTGGGTAGGTTTTCCTAATGTTGTAAATTTTGCCAGAGCAGTGGCCTACTCTTTACGATTTCCAACTACCGAAGGATTTTTAACGTGCGCAACTTGCACATGGGACCTCCTGTTTTTCGCCCTTATCCGAGAAGGCTAGGGATCCGATCTCACTACCCATGAGATCAGGGGAGGGCATGACATCACTAAGACCCACTGGTTCTGAAAAAATGTCAGTAAAATATATTCCCTGTACTGGGAACCGAAACCCGGTACGTTTAGAATTAGAGGCGGACGTCATACCTCTTAGCCACTCTGACCTCCATATATTAAATTGGACAAGTAGTTACTTTAAGTTTACATAAAAATTATAAATAAATATTGTTTTCTTCCCCGCAAGGTGGGGAAATGTATCTTCTGGTAGACTGCTTTGCTACACATAAAGTTGAGTTAACCCAGGAAGGAGAGACCACATATTTTGTTCCCTTAAATGACACAGTTGTTTCTCATTTTACATTTCTTGCAGTGTAAGCTTATGAACTTCCTTTCTGAGTAAATAAAAACAAAACAATAATATAAATCTTGCAGGTTTTAAAATGTAAATAATCTTATTTTTCCTATGAATTATATGTGTATTATCCATTACCATTAAATGTAACACTCCACAACCAATTACATCATAAATGAGTGATTGAATAACGAAATTGTGATGTATTTTACGAAGTGAATGATTGAATAATGGATTGTGATGTATTTTACATAGTGAATGATTGAATAATGGATTGTGATGTATTTTACATAGCGAATATATCCATGTTACAGCTCATCATTTGTTTTCTGCTGGTACAGGTCTGTATCCTGTTATCCAAACACTCGAAACCCAAAATATTCTGAAAATCAACATTTTCTTTGAGCAACTTTCGAACTCATTTTGGGTGACCTTGGGCTACTTTTTAAAACTCATTTCGGGTGACATCAAAGGACCGAAACAAAATAAGGTTTCCTAAATAACCTGTCCCTGAGGATGTCAGATAAAAGGGTACAGATGGGTTAAAAAAAAAAAAAAACCATTGCAGAGAGATTGTGTTGACAAGGTGACTCTTCTAGAAGAAATTTTACTTTTGTTATAAAAAACGATGTGACCATGTATGTGGAATAAAATTATGTCTCTGATATTCTAACGATATAGGCATTTAATTTTTTTGAGTAATCGTTTCTGTTGCTTCTGTGGTTTGTTTGTACCACATGTGTCCATTAAGACAGAGTCATAGCCCATCTCTCGCATGCACATACAAACTGTGGTCATGTCACAGAATGCAAGTACCACAGGAGACACTCTACAGAACTGCCCACACTAAACACACCTTCAAAAGTTTAACACAGACAAAGCTACACATACACAAGGTACATACTGGACCAACTAAGACCAAACATCACAAACAGACATATACTTGTTCATTTATTTTCATCTTGTTCTCATTGTTATCTGTCCCTTCTTTGTCCATGTTGCCTCTTGCCCATAATTTTCCTACGTCCACACTTTTCCATTCAGTTTTCCCACCCTATTTCCTTTATGATAACCAGCAGTACTGTTTAAGCTTGGCACCCATCTTGGATTCATCCTCGCAAGTTATCCATCATCATCATTATTTACCTTTCAGTTCTCTATGGACCATTTGCCTTCAACAAATTCATGTCAAGCATTCTTGTCCTGTACAATCCGTTCAGTTTCTCCATGTCTAGGTTATCCCTTTCATATGTCTCCAGTTCTCTTCTCTGTGTATTTTTTTTATCTCTACTTTCTTACACTGGGGATTTCAGAACAAGGATGGACTTGCAATGCTATCACAGGTTTCCTCAACATGTGTCTCATCACACAGCATCATCTTCTCATCATCTCTTGTTCTACTGGCACTTGTTCACTTCTGCTTATCTCTTGTTCTACTGGCACTTGTTCACTTCTCCTCACCTCTTGTTCTACTAGCACTTGTTCACTTCTCCTCACCTCTTGTTCTACTGGCACTTGTTCACTTCTCCTCACCTCTTGTTCTACTGGCACTTGTTCACTTCTCCTCATCTCTTGTTCTACTGGCACTTGTTCACTTCTCCTCACCTCTTGTTCTACTGGCACTTGTTCACTTCTTCTCAACTCTTGTTCTACTGGCACTTGTTCACTTCTGCTTATCTCTTGTTCTACTGGCACTTGTTCACTTCTCCTTACCTCTTGTTCTACTGGCACTTGTTCACTTCTTCTCAACTCTTGTTCTACTGGCACTTGTTCACTTCTCCTCACCTCTTGTTCTACTGGCACTTGTTCACTTCTCCTCATCTCTTATTCTACTAGCACTAGTTCACTTCTCCTCACCTCTTGTTCTACTGGCACTTGTTCACTTCTCCTCACCTCTTGTTCTACTGGCACTTGTTCACTTCTCCTCACCTCTTGTTCTACTGGCACTTGTTCACTTCTCCTCATCTCTTGTTCTACTAGCACTAGTTCACTTCTCCTCACCTCTTGTTCTACTGGCACTTGTTCACTTCTCCTCACCTCTTGTTCTACTGGCACTTGTTCACTTCTCCTCATCTCTTGTTCTACTGGCACTTGTTCACTTCTCCTCACCTCTTGTTCTACTGGCACTTGTTCACTTCTCCTCACCTCTTGTTCTACTGGCACTTGTTCACTTCTCCTTACCTCTTGTTCTACTAGCACTTGTTCACTTCTTCTCAACTCTTGTTCTACTGGCACTTGTTCACTTCTTCTCAACTCTTGTTCTACTGGCACTTGTTCACTTCTCCTCACCTCTTGTTCTACTAGCACTTGTTCACTTCTCCTCACCTCTTGTTCTACTGGCACTTGTTCACTTCTCCTCACCTCTTGTTCTACTGGCACTTGTTCACTTCTCCTCACCTCTTGTTCTACTGGCACTTGTTCACTTCTCCTCACCTCTTGTTCTACTGGCACTTGTTCACTTCTCCTCATCTCTTGTTCTACTGGCACTAGTTCACTTCTCCTCATCTCTTGTTCTATTAGCACTAGTTCACTTCTCCTCACCTCTTGTTCTACTAGCACAAGTTCACTTCTCCTCATCTCTTGTTCTAATGCCATGGGAGAGTGGTTGGGAGTTGATGTTTGCGTTCTTGAGCCAAGTGTGTTGCTCTGGCTGCTGTGAGCCAGTGTTGTAGGATTTCTGTGTTGTGGTAGGATTTCTGTGTTGTGGTAGGATTTCTGTGTTGTTGTAGGATTTCTGTGTTGTTGTAGGATTTCTGTGTTGTTGTATATCCATCTGGCTCTTGGTATTCTGATGAGATGGCCAAACCACTTACATTTTCTGTCTCTCTGTAGTCTTGCATTAGATCAGATTTAATACAGTCATGTTTCACAGTGACCTTTTACTTACCCTGTATTTATTTTGTTTGTGTGTAGGTGTGTGTGTGGGTGTGTGTGTCTGCACATGCATGCACAACAAATAAGATTATATGTAAGCACTTGCTTCCATTTTTCAAAAAAAGAAGGGGTGACTATAAGATAAAAGTATTAACAAAACAATCTGGAAAAGTAAAAAAAAAAATATTTTTTTTTTGGCCCACTAGTGACCAAATATGCCCATTATTTGGCTATTTCTTTGCAATACCAAATGATTCAAGTTTGTAACCAAATACATAATGTGAGCCAGTGATGTAGGCGAGTCACTGAAGATGCCTGCTGAACAGCACTTGTCAAACATGGTTGATATGCTGAAATAATCATCTAAAACTTTTGAGCCGGCATTAACATACAGGTCACAAAGACATGGAATGCCATCTTCTACCAATCTGCATCCTATTCTTTAACAGATATCCTCTATCAATCTTCACTCTATTCTGTAATTGATGTTCTCTACCAATCTCCACCAAATTATGTAAGTGATATCCTCTACCAATCTTCATCCAATTCTGTAAGTAATGGCCTCTACCAATCTCCACCCTATTCTGTAAGTAATGGCCTCTACCAATCTCCACTCTGTTCTGTAAGTGATGTCCTCTACCAATCTTCACCCAATTCTGTAAGTGATATCCTCTACCTTCTTCTTCTTCTTGCGATCGCATCTTTGATGTTTACACCGTCAGACGAGTTCTCATGATGAATTCGACTGTTGTTTGAAGTTCCTCTTTAGCTCCATATAGCTTTGAGTTTAGTGTTGAGTCATTGGCGAGTATATCTTTCTTAACTGGTCATACAGAGGACAATCCTGTAGAACATGCTCAGCAGTTTGTTCGTTTAATCCACATGTGCACAGTGGTGAAGCAGACAATCGTAGCTTGTGCATGTGTTTATTCAGTTTGTTATGCCCTGTCCTGAGGCGAAAAATAGTTATCTGTCCCTGCCAGTCGAGAGTGTGATAGTCGTCTTTGGGTTGGTTCTGTTCTCTTCTGATAGTCTGGATAGCTCTCTTTTTCTCAACGTTTGTGACTTCATTATCTTCTTGTTCACATTCTCCTCCCTTTTTTGCAAGTTTATCTGCCTTTTCATTTCCGGGTACACCACGATGAGATGGTACCCACTGAAGTATGGTTCTCTTTTTGGCAGCTACCTTGTTTAGTTCATTTCTCAGATGCGGGAGTTTACCACCCTTGAGAGCTTGCAGGACAGACAGTGCATCTGTGAGGATGACTACCCGGTGGCAGTCAGAGTTGGTGTTATAAATCATATTTGCAGCTTGCTCTAGAGCTTGAACCTCAGCTGTATAGTTGGAACAGAATTTACCAGTGGGAATGTGCCTAGTCTCATAGTGGTTGTCAGGATTATGAGATAAAGATACCGGCACCTCCATTCCTAACAGCATTAGTTGCTGATCCATCTGTATAGGCATGTATCTGTAGTAAAATCTGCGAGAATAATCGCTCATTTCAGTAAGATTTTAGTCATAAAATGAAATAAATAAACCAGCCCTATTGTGTCTGACGGTGATGCTCTCACACGCCAGCAACGCTGCCTTTTGTGCAGTGCTAAAGCCTATAGAACGATTCCACGGTAAAAATCTAACACGCGTTTTGGTTTCGAAAACGTACTACCAACATTTAACATTTTGCCAGATCTGCTGCATACATTTTGCAGCCTAGACTTATAATTAACGATTTTGCGGAAGTGTGCCGCAAAATAACTATCTGAATTAACGTATTCTGTCAACTTTAACGCAAAAATCAGTAGCAATCCTTACATTTTTTGGTAGTGTTACACGATACAATACAAATTATTAACGCCTATTCTTAACCCGCCATGAACAACCCCACTTCGCTTGACACATTCTGCCATGCATATATACACGTTGTGACAAAGCCAACAGAAGCAAACACGCAGACAATTTTATTGCCTCCTCGCGGTAATGTTTCTGACGTCACAAAAACAAGTTAGTTATTTGAAAAATACATGCTAGCGAGATGAAAGAGAGGAAAAGATGGCCGTCTTGTGTAAAATATTTATTTGACGATGACCGGTGACAAAATTGAAAATCTAAAACCATAATGAAACTGAACATAAAAATTATATGGTAGTATAGCTTAGAGTTCACTGAGCAAGAATGTGTTTTAAATAATATGATAGTCCCAGTATTAGACAAGTTATTGAGAAAATACTAAATGTCTACGGACGCACGACCAGACGGACTGTTGTTCCTGCTTGTTTTTTTATAACGTTAGTGGGGACACCGGCTTAGAAGAGAGGCATTGAGGAAATTCAAATTCGCTTGGGTAACAAGAGTATAGGAGGAGAGGGGAGCGGTAGGAAAATTGTTACCAAAAACTAACATCGTTTTGTATTGGCATAACTAAAGCAGACTGGCCAATCGACTACCAGACGCAGAGTATGTTTGGAATTATTTTTGTTTTTCAAAAACTGCATTTGAATTCTGGTAGTCGCAAGCTTTCGATTGGCCAGTGCTACTAAATATTAGCAAAAAGCTTTCACTATTCATTGCCAGTTGAACAGTATTTTTTATTCAGATACGCTGAGAACAGCTGTGATAAATTTAAAGTAAATTAAATAACTAAATAAGTATTTCACAGTCTGGACGGAGCAGAAGAAACTGAGGCCATTTCTTTGCAAAGTCAGCGTCATTTGTTTATATTTCTTGATTTGTGGTAAGAATGCTTTATGAATTTAATATGTTTAATCCCATTACCAAAGTTAGATACTGCTATTGGGAAAAAGTGAAGGACGTGCCGGGAGCAGACATTGTTGAGTCCTCACGTTGAAATGTATCTAACTAATGTATGTTGTCATGATTATGTTTGAATATTATTGTATTAGAGTATATTAGTAAGCCTCCGTGTTCAAGGAACACTGTTCAACATGCCTGAAGCATTTATATTTAAAAAGAAAAAGATGAGAAAAATATATAAAAGGAAATGTGGTTACCCCACATTATATTATTGAGGAAAACTATGTAAACGTACAGTGGCGTATCTGCCATAGGGACCTAGGGGGTGGTCACAGCAAGGTGGGAGTCATGAAAAATTAGGGGGTGAGTGCACCTGAAATGCACGCGAGGCTGACCCCATACCCACGTATGAAATTAAATAAAAGAATAAGTGATCAGATGTAAAAGGCCAGGGTGTCCTTTTGTTGCAGAGGTTTTGTTTCCTGTTGCCAGCTGGTGACAGGAAACCTGAGGAGTGACGATAACGCCAAGAAGTCTCCGAAATTTCATGTATGCTTTCAAGAGATAACAGCAGGAGCTTGGGCGTGTGATGTGATATCGATATTTCTGCAACTACACAATATCTTATCTTTCAACAAGAAACCCCAGGTGATATGTTAAGGACCTGGGTACATCTGACAGTTTCGTTTTAAATAAACCTTGGTATTTCAAATCATACTCAGGAAGTTGATGGGGTATGATGATAATACAGCCCCTCATACACAGTGACTCTCACTCTTAGAAGAATAAATTTAAGCTGTGAACATTCCAACAGGAAAGACATATATTAACATTGTAGTTATTTGGGCAGATTGTCCACACAATTTTAGTTAATCTTTTTATGTAAACTATCTTGTCCTCATTTTCAAAGACCTGTCCAAACGATATGACTGGACAGGCAAAATAAATTGTATAAAAAATTATCAAATTTAAAGAAAAACTTAACCACAGGTTTTATTCACTTCCTCATAGAAACTTAAAGTGTTTTTGTGTTGTGTACCATCATTTCATTTCTCCCTTAGACACTAGGTACATCATACACCAGAGCCAAAATAGGGACCGTGTGAGATCTAGGGAGGTAGTGTTAGGTTCCCTGCACATAATTCATCATCATCATTTATAGAGTCAGGGGCCTACATGTGCTTGACCTCACACGGTTAATACATACACGGATTTCATTCTTTTAGGATACCATCATAACCTCCCCAGCAAAATCGAACTTTGCTACATAAATTGGTAGGCTTGTCCGGGCATTTGAATTTCTCCTAGTACTACATACATTGGGGTCTGGGTCTTAGCATAAACAACATTCTATTGTCCCAGGGAATCCCCATAATCGTTATTGCCCAAGATTTGGGAAGTCAAGAAACTGTCAGAACCCAGAATTAATTAGATAAATTTATACTTATTTAGAAAGTTAGTTAGAACATTTTGCATTTATCAGAATGGCAGATCTGGCCAAGTTTCGATCTGCGGCTGTTCAGACTGCAAAAGAAATGAATATGGAGGGTCAAATCTTAATTGACTATGTCACCTCAGAATGTGATAAATTTATTACTAGGGAAGAACATAGGTTAGCTGAGGAAAGGAAAATGCAATTAGAAGATGCTAGGGAGACAAAGAAACTTGAGGCTGATAGGGAGGCTGAGATTAAGAGGCTGCAGTTGGAGGAAAAGAAACTTGAGGCTGAGGCAAAGAAACTTGAGGCTGAAAAGGAAGAAAAACGACTGCAGAGGGAAGCAGAAGCAGAAGAAAAAAGATTACAGAGGGAGCATGAGATACGACTAAGGGAGTTAGAGCTGCAAGGCCATGCTCCTGAAAATGGAACTAGCCCATCCACTTCCAACTCAGCTGCAAGCCAGGGGGCCTCCTCATCAGCCATGGGGTTCCATTTAGATTACTTTGTGGAAAAGGATGATGACATTGAGTCGTATTTAAGCAGATACGAAATATTAGCCACTACTTATGGGTTAGAAAGAGAAAAATGGGGTGTAAAGTTGTCTCAGGGTCTTCAGGGAACAGCTTATGAAGTGTTTTCCAAAATGAGCAGGGATGACCAAGACAACTATGACATGTTGAAGCAGGCTCTTCTGTTAAGATACGAAAAGAACGGAGAGTTTTATAGAAAGAAATTTAGGAATGCCAGGCTACTGTTGGGTGAGACCTATCACCAGTTCTCCGCCCGGTTAGAGACGTATATGGAGAAATGGGCTTCTTTGGGGAAAATCCAAGATCTCAAAGAGATGATACTCATTGAACAGATGATAGAGTCCATGGCTCCAGACATGAGAAAATTTCTCATGGAACAGGGCGCGGAGAGGCTGGGTGAGATCATAAATGTCGCTGAGAGGTATCAGGCAGCCCAGGCAGAGGTAGCTGGTATCAAGAAAAAAACCAGTAGATCAGTATAAGGCTCCTCAAAACCATAATAAATTTGATAACAGAAGTAAGCAGAACTTTGATAGGCCTCGGAATGATTTTAAAAATAAAACCTCACATTTCAATGACAGAAAGAATGATGAAAGAAAACCTTTTAACCAAGGAAAGAGGTGGTGTAAACATTGTAGGAAGGACAACCATAACACCGAATTCTGTAAAAGTAAACCTTCTGGATGTGCTGCTATGAGAAGGGGGAACCAGGAAGTAAAGGACAAACCTGCTGGACAGCAGGAACCTTATCACCCCCAGTTTGTGAGGATGTTGTATGCAATGAGGTCACCATAAGGTGTCTCTATGATACAGGTCTAGATTTTGATGCTGTCGTGAGCGCGCACTTGGTGAACCCAGATCAGTATACCACAGAAACAGTGGAGATACAAGGGGCGACCAAGGACCTACCACTCATGAAACTTCCCATTGCAAGGATAACAGTGAAAACTCGCTATGTGGAAGGGATAATCAGAGCAGCAGTGATAGACGCACCCATCTACCCTCTGATATTGGGGTGTCGTTATGTCTACTTGGGAAATCCCAAGAGACCTGTGGTCTTGGCAGCAGTCCAGACCCGATCACAATCCAGAAAGGAAGAAGATGAACCTATAAATACTCATCCAGAGGAGATGAGAAAGGCACAGGCTGAAGATAGGTCACTGAAGCCGTGCTATAAGAAACTCCCAAAGAGCCATACTCCTCCTAATAAAGGAGAATTCTATATGAAGAATAAATTGTTATATAGGAAGGCCGGCACTGGTTCAGCTGGTCATGGGCAGCTGGTCTTTCCCAGTTAATATAGGGAAAAGGTAAGGGAGTTAGGTCATGCTATCCCCTTCAGTGGTCACATGGGGATTAGCGCAACAGGACAGCGTATAGCTTGTCATTATTTCTGGCCAGGGATAACGGAAGACATAAAGAGATATGTAAAATCCTGTCCCAAATGCCAGAGAGTAGCTCCAAAGCATTGGACTGCTCCAGCAACTCTTGGGGAAATGCCCATTGTGGGAACCCCTTTTGAGAGAGTTGCAGTGGATATTGTGGGACCTCTCACTCAGTCCAAGAGGAGGAACAGTTACATCCTTACTCTGGTAGACACTTGTTCCATGTGAGGAGAGGCGGTAGCCCTGTCATCAATCGATTCGAAACATGTGGCAGAGGCATTACTTACGATATTCACAAGGTTAGGATTCCCGTATCAAATCTTGACTGATAATGGCTCTCAGTTCAAGGGGAAACAAACAGAAGAGGTTTTCAGGTTGTTCCAAGCCAAGCACTTTCATTGTAGTCCGTATCACCCCCAAGGGAACGGCCAGGTAGAGAGGTTCAATGGGACTCTCATTTCTATCCTGAGAAAGCTGGCACATGAGAAACCTGATACGTGGGACCATTACTTGCCCGCCGCATTGTTTGCGTACCGGGAAGTACCACATAATTCAACCGGAATAGCACCCGCAACACTGTTATTTGGGAGGCCAATAAAAAGTCCTTTAGAAGATTTGTTAAGGACCTGGACAGATGAGAAGGCAGAGGAGACTGTTACCTCATCTTATCAATATGTGAACGAACTGACCACTCGTTTAAAAACTAGTTGGAAACTGGCAAATGATAATTTGAGACAAGCCAGGAAAAAGCATGCTGCTTATTATAATAAAAAAGCTAAGGATAGGGAACTTGCTGTAGGGGAGAAGGTGCTTCTTCTATTGCCAGGCAGCATTAATAAACTTCAGATCGGATGGCAAGGGCCATACACAGTTTTGGAAAAGGTATCCAGAACAAATTATAAGATAGACAAAAAGGGAAAGGAAAAAGTCTATCATGTGAACCTTTTGAAGAAATATCTGGACAGACCAATCCAGGAAGGAACACACCTATTGGCCTTGTCTATTGCAACCGAAATGAAAAATGACCCTCTCTCCTCATTCGAATATCCACTGAAACCCAGTGAAACGTTTGCACAGGTGAAGATCAGTAATCACCTGACAAAAGGACAGAGGGAGAAGGTTCAACAGGTCCTTGAGAAACATACAGATGTGTTAACGGATAAACCGGGGCACACCAATTTGTTGGAATATGATATGAAACTACTAGACCCAGCACCTATCTGTATGAGACCCTATTCTATTCCTTTCGCTAAGGAAAAAGCTTTGAAAGAGGAGATTGATTATTTGTTACAAGAAGGGATTATTTCTCACAGTGAGTCTCCTTATAGTTCCTGTGTGGTTTTGTTGCGGAAACCATCAGGAGAACATAGACTGTGCATAGATTACAGGAAACTGAATGCTGTCACAGAAGGTCAGGTGGATCCATTACCTGATACTACTCAACTATTTGCCAGGCTGAACAAGGCAAAATATTTTTCTAAGGTGGATCTTAGCAAAGGCTATTACCAAATTCCAGTAAAGCCTGAGGTTCGACCTTATTTAGCCTTTAGCACCTCGGAAGGTCATTATGAGTTCAACATGTTACCGTTTGGGTTGAAAAATGCCCCGAGTGTGTTTTCAAGGATGATGCGAAAATTATTGGATCCCCTGAAAAATCCATGTATTTCGAATTTTATGGACGATATCCTCATTGCTACGGAAACATTTGAGGAACATGTTACCTCTTTGAATATGCTGTTTGATAGACTCAGAGAGGCTAACTTAACCGCTAGGCCAACAAAATGTTGTATTGGTTGTAAAGAGTTGGAATTCTTGGGACATACTGTACATCAGGGTAGCATGACCCCTGATCCCAAGAATCTGGAAAAATTGAAAAGAGCACCTAGACCACAAACAAAGAAAGATGTGCGATCTTTCGTGTCGTTGTGTGGTTTCTACCAAAAGTACATAAAAAATTTTAACTCTATATGTGCTCCTCTGACGGATTTAACTCGCAAAGGTCAACCTGATACAATAAATTGTTCAGCACAGTGTGAATTGGCTTACCAGGAGTTAAAAGAGAAACTTACAAGCAGGCCAGTATTGCAATTGCCTGACTTGAATCAAGAATTTATCGTGAGAAGTGATGCAAGCAATGTGGGCCTAGGTGCTACATTGTTGCAAAGGTCCTCCTCACAGGATGGGGAATTGAACCCAGTTGCTTATGCAAGCCGCAAGTTGAACAAGGCGGAAAAAAATTATTCAACAAGTGAAAAGGAATGTCTAGCTTTGATATGGGCTATAAAAAAATTCCAGATTTATTTATATGGCAGGACATTTGTGGTCCAAACGGATCATTCACCCCTCGTATTCCTGTCACAGGCCAAGCATGAAAATTCCAGATTATTGAGATGGTCCTTGTTATTGCAGCCATACTCATTTCTGATAGAATATATTCCCGGCCCTCGGAACGTAGGTGCAGACTTTTTAAGTAGACATCCTTATGATGAAGATCAGAAAAACACATAGACTTCATTGAGCTAAGTTATCTCGCAGATTATAACCTGCTAATGATTGCATGTTTTAGGATGGGAGGTGCGTAGTAAAATCTGCGAGAATAATCGCTCATTTCAGTAAGATTTTAGTCATAAAATGAAATAAATAAACCAGCCCTATTGTGTCTGACGGTGATGCTCTCACACGCCAGCAACGCTGCCTTTTGTGCAGTGCTAAAGCCTATAGAATGATTCCACAGTAAAAATCTAACACACGTTTTGGTTTCGGTTTCGAAAACGTACTACCAACATTTAACATTTTGCCAGATCTGCTGCATACATTTTGCAGCCCAGACTTATAATTAACGATTTTGCGGAAGTGTGCCGCAAAATAACTATCTGAATTAACGTATTCTGTCAACTTTAACGCAAAAATCAGTAGCAATCCTTACATTTTTTGGTAGTGTTACACGATACAATACAAATTATTAACGCCTATTCTTAACCCGCCATGAACAACCCCGCTTCGCTTGACACATTCTGCCATGCATATATACACGTTACGACAAAGCCAACAGAAGCAAACACGCAGACAATTTTATTGCCTCCTCGCGGTAATGTTTCTGACGTCACAAAAACAAGTTAGTTATTTGAAAAATACATGCTAGCAAGATGAAAGAGAGGAAAAGATGGCGGTCTTGTGTAAAATATTTATTTGACGATGACCGGTGACAAAATTGAAAATCTAAAACCATAATGAAACTGAACATAAAAATTATATGGTAGTATAGCTTAGAGTTCACTGAGCAAGAATGTGTTTTAAATAATATGATAGTCCCAGTATTAGACAAGTTATTGAGGAAATACTAAATGTCTACGGACGCACGACCAGACGGACTGTTGTTCCTGCTTGTTTTTTTCATAACGTTAGTGGGGACACCGGCTTAGAAGAGAGGCATTGAGGAAATTCAAATTCGCTTGGGTAACAAGAGTATAGGAGGAGAGGGGAGTGGTAGGAAAATTGTTACCAAAAACTAACATCGTTTTGTATTGGCATAACTAAAGCAGACTGGCCAATCGACTACCAGACGCAGAGTACGTTTGGAATTATTTTTGTTTTTCAAAAACTGCATTTGAATTCTGGTAGTCGCAAGCTTTCGATTGGCCAGTGCTACTAAATATTAGCAAAAAGCTTTCACTATTCATTGCCAGTTGAACAGTATTTTTTATTCAGATACGCTGAGACAGCTGTGATAAAATTTAAAGTAAATTAAATAACTAAATAAGTATTTCACAGTCTGGACGGAGCAGAAGAAACTGAGGCCATTTCTTTGCAAAGTCAGCGTCATTTGTTTATATTTCTTGATTTGTGGTAAGAATGCTTTATGAATTTAATATGTTTAATCCCATTACCAAAGTTAGATACTGCTATTGGGAAAAAGTGAAGGACGTGCCGGGAGCAGACATTGTTGAGTCCTCACGTTGAAATGTATCTAACTAATGTATGTTGTCATAATTATGTTTGAATATTATTGTATTAGAGTATATTAGTAAGCCTCCGTGTTCAAGGAACACTGTTCAACATGCCTGAAGCATTTATATTTAAAAAGAAAAAGATGAGAAAAATATATAAAAGGAAATGTGGTTACCCCACATTATATTATTGAGGAAAACTATGTAAACGTACAGTGGCGTATCTGCCATAGGGACCTAGGGGGTGGTCACAGCAAGGTGGGAGTCATGAAAAATTAGGGGGTGAGTGCACCTGAAATGCACACGAGGCTGACCCCATACCCACGTATGAAATTAAATAAAAGAATAAGTGATCAGATGTAAAAGGCCAGGGTGTCCTTTTGTTGCAGAGGTTTTGTTTCCTGTTGCCAGCTGGTGACAGGAAACCTGAGGAGTGACGATAACGCCAAGAAGTCTCTGAAATTTCATGTATGCTTTCAAGAGATAACAGCAGGAGCTTGGGCGTGTGATGTGATATCGATATTTCTGCAACTACACAATATCTTATCTTTCAACAAGAAACCCCAGGTGATATGTTAAGGACCTGGGTACATCTGACAGTTTCGTTTTAAATAAACCTTGGTATTTCAAATCATACTCAGGAAGTTGATGGGGTATGATGATAATACAGCCCCTCATACACAGTGACTCTCCCTCTTAGAAGAAGAAATTTAAGCAGTGAACATTCCAACAGGAAAGACATATATTAACATTGTAGTTATTTGAGCAGATTGTCCACACAATTTTAGTTAATCTTTTTATGTAAACTATCTTGTCCTCATTTTCAAAGACCTGTCCAAATGATATGACTGGACAGGCAAAATAAATTATATAAAAAATTATCAAATTTAAAGAAAAACTTAACCACAGGCTTTTTACTTCATAGAATGTTTTTGTGTTGTGTACCATCATTTCATTTCTCCCCTAGACACTAGGTACATCATACACCAGAGCCAAAATAGGGTCCGTGTGAGATCTAGGGAGGTAGCGCTAGGTTCCCTGCACATAATTCATCATCATCATTTATAGAGTCAGGGGCCTACATGTGCTTGACCTCACACGGTTAATACATACAAGGATTTCATTCTTTTAGGATACCATCATAACCTCCCCAGCAAAATCTAACTTTGCTACGGTATCCATGATTGATCGGGATAGCTTTCTTGGATCATACTCAATGTAGCAGTTCGTTTTTGCAGATCATTATACTCACATCCACTTGTGAGACCACTGACTGATGTATTAATTTGGAGGGCATTGCTGGCCTGCTCCCATGGTACAGGGTATAGGGTGGGCTTCAGTGGTGTTGTCTTCATGGATAGGTCTTCTTGATGCTGTCTTTTTCCCCGATGCACAAAGCTGCTACGTTTTAGACGTCCCAATGCCAGATCATCTAGTCTTGCCTTCATTGGGTGCGTTGGCATACTGTTGTACTTTTCCATCTGGATCATGGTTTTTGTGTCTCTTCTATGGGACAATGTCTGTAATCCAGCAACCTTCTGCATCTCTGATATTGGTGTAGTTTTCATGGCTCCTGTAATGAGCCTGAGAGCTTGATTTTGCACCTTGTCCAAAGACTGCAGATGTGAGTTAGCAGCTGATGACCATGCTGCTGAGCTAAACTCTAAGTGTGGTCTTATTATTCCATTATAAATCTTCTTTAGAGTTCGTTCATTTGCTCCCCAGTTGGTGCCTGCTAATTTTCTGAGTATGCCTAGTTGTCTTCGGGCCTTTCCTTCTGCATTTTCAATATGCTTATTCCATGTAAGCCTTTGGTCAAATGTCACCCCAAGATAGGTGGGGTAGCTTTCTTCCTTGATCACGGTTGTCCCTAGGTGTATGTTAGCTGCTTTGTCCTTGGGGGCGAGGGAGAACAGTGTTATGGAGGTTTTGTCTGTGTTTATTGTGATATGCCATTTCTCTGCCCATGACACTAGCATGTCTGCTGCCCGCTGCATTCTATAATTTGCTGTGGTGACGTTTTCATCAGCGCACCAGAGTACTAGGTCATCTGCATATAAGGCAGCTTTCACTCCTGCGGGGAGATCTTTCACCAGGTCATTGATGTAAACAAGGAAGAGTGTTGGGGAAATTACTCCTCCTTGAGGTACCCCCTGATAGAGCAACACTTTTCTGCTCTGCAGATCCTCTACCAATCTTTACCCTATTTTGTAAGTAATGGCCTCTACCAATCTCCACCCTATTCTGTAAGTAATGGCCTCTACCAATCTCCACTCTATTCTGTAAGTAATGGCCTCTACCAATCTCCACTCTATTCTGTAAGTAATGGCCTCTACCAATCTCCACCCTATTCTGTAAGTAATGGCCTCTACCAATCTCCACTCTATTCTGTAGGTGATGTATTCTAACTGTCTCCATCCTATTTTCTAAGTGATATCCTCTACCAATCTCCATCCTATTCTGTAAGTGACGTCCTCTACCTAATTTATGTATACAACATCTAAAAATAGAAATAGTTATACTGCTGACCCTCTGTGATCATCATTTCCCTATTTTGCACCTCTTAATCTTGGCACAGCAAGACACCTTCAACGACTGCTACACGGACTACTGACATATAAACCTTAGGTATGCCATCACAAGTGGTGAATAAATTGAGTTCTGTATGGGTGTGGCAATCTCATCTTGTCAAGTATTGTTACATAAATATATACTAGTGGACAAAAGTTAGGGCCACCAAGAAAAACTCCACTATGGACCAAATAAATGCAACCAGGTGTAAACAATTTATTACAAAATAAAGTTGATTCATCCGTGGAAAAGATCAGACAAGTCAATGGCAATTTTTAATTGATTGGCAATCTGTAAAGACAAGTGAAAATAACACTAGGTGTGCACTAGGTTAATTTTTTTTAAATGTCCAAAAACTGGGTCACTTTAACCCGCACGTGAAAATTGCCATTGTTGCTGCAAAAACTCGTGGTTTTTGCAACACACCCCACTAGTTCAAAAGGTGAAAAAGTGAGTTGAATTTCTTTTTGTTAGTAAGTCACACATTATTAAAAAACACTTGACTGATCTTTTCCACGGATGAATCAACTTTATTTTATAATAAATTGTTTACAACCGGTCCAGTAGTATAGAAAGAAAGACTTCTCCTTAAGATGATCAACAACAAAATGAAACGGAGAATGTTCAACTGGATACAGGACTTCCTCCGATTCCGTACGGCAAGAGTAAAACTTGACAGGAAACTGAGCCATTGTGTAGCTCTTCAACAAGGAGGAATTATTTCCCCCACACTCTTCATCATTTATATAAATGGTATTGCAGAGATGCTGTCTAGGCATATCTCCAGGGCTCTGCATGCTGATGATTTTGCTGCCTCATGTGCAGTAGAACTTTTGCCTACTGCAAAGTTCAGGTGCAGGCAGCACTAAATACCATCGATAAATGGGCATCAGACTGGGGAGTACAGATTAACCTCTCCAAGACAGTAGCAACCTGCTTCTCACTGTCAAATTTCCATAAAACTGTCAAATAGCAACAAAATGGAAGTCAGCTTCCAAACAAGGAAAATCCAACATACCTGGGAGTAAAGTTGGATAAGAGACTCACCTGGAAGCCACATCTAAAAGCAGTAGAACAGAGAGCAACAAGGAAGAAACTGGCTGGCACAAATTTGGGGGCAAATACCAGCATACTTAAAAAAGACTATACAGGCACAGTCAGGCCTGTAATTGAATATGGCATGTCAGTCAAAAAAATACATTGAACGTCTAGGAAAAGTGCAAAATGCAAGCCTTAGATTAATCACTGGAGGGATGAAGACTTCTCTAATCCAGGCAATGGAGAGACACCAACATCCACTCTCTTGATGACAGATGTGAGGAAAAGGTGTTTATTCATAGCGAGAAGCTTCTAAGAATGCAAAGTCATCCAATGCATGCCAAACTCTATAGCTTGACAAAAAACAGGCTGAAGAGAACCAGATTCTTAAACATCTCCAAACATCTGCATCAGTGTCATGAAGACCTCCTCCCAAAACAACCTACCGAAATGGAAATGTTAATTGATTACAAGGAGCCAAACTACTGCCATGAAAATATATCTCCTATCACAGAAGTCCCTGAAATAAGACAAAGGCCACCAGACCCCTCCACAACTAAAAACCTTGGCTCAGGAGATGATTGAAGAAAACTACAACCCAAAGGAGTGGACACATATACACAGATGGATTCACAGAGAGGGCAGTAAAGAACGGGGGAGGAGGCTTCTTCTTCTTCTTCTTCTTTCGTTCGCTTGAAATATATTGTCTATATCTGCAATGTTGTTTCTTGTATAAACTTCACTGTCTTTTGTAGTTCATACAGAGGTCCATATAGTTTTGCTTCCAGTGTTGTTTCTCTGGGCCAGTGGGTTTGCCTCAATATATCATATTCGGGGCAATCTTGCAGTACGTGCTCTGCTGTCTGGGGTGCCTGTCCACATGTACACATGGCTGAATTGCCAATCTTGAATTTTGTATACATGTGGCTGTGGAGGCGGCTGTGTCCTGTTCTGAGGCGCAGAATGACTATTTGTTCTGATCTGTTCATAGCTTGGTAGTCATCCTGCGTTGATGTTGGTGGCTTTCTGATGGATCTGATCATCTTTTTCTTCTGATGGTACGTAATTGGTACATCTGGTTGCTCCTCTGCAGCACCTTCTTTTGCCAGTCCGTCTGCTCTCTCGTTTCCTGGTATTCCACAATGAGACGGTATCCACTGCATGGCGACCCTGCGCTGGTTGCACAGTTCAGAAAGTAGGGCTTGTATAACTGGCAATTTTCTGGACTGAAGTGCTTGGAGTGCTGATCTTGCATCTGTCAGGAATACTACAGGCTGTGGACCGAGATTGGTGTTCAGTAGTTTCTCAGTTGCCACCTTGATTGCCTGGACTTCTGCATCATAGTTGTTACAGAATTTCCCCGTTGGTACTCTGACCGTATCCCTAGTGTTGTTTGGGTATTCTATGTACACTCCTGCTCCTCCATTCTTTACTGCATTCTGTGCTGACCCATCCGTGTATACTCGGACCCAGAGGTCCTGTGGGTATTCATCATCCAGGAAACTGAGAGTGACTGTCCTACGTTGCACGCTGTTTTGTTCATCCCTGTCGAATATTCCTTTCACTTTTGTGTGGATGTGTACTGGTAGTCCATGCTCCTCTCTCCAAGGGGTTTGTTCTGGCACAGACTTTAGAGGGCTGTTAACTTCAGGCAGGTCTGAGGTTTGTCTACGAAATCGTTTGGCCTGGTGGATAAAGCTGCTTCTTTTCAGTCGCCCCATTGCTAGGTTTTGGAATCTGTCCTTCATTGGATGGCTCGGCATACAGAGGAACTTTTCTGCCTGTGTTAGCACTTTCGTGTCTCTGCGTTCTCTCAGTGCTTGTATCCTTCCCATTTTCTCCATCTCCACTATAGGCGTTGATTTCATTGCCCCCGTGATGACCCTAAGCGCCTGGTTTTGCACCTTATCTAGCTCTTGTAATGTGTGTTTTTGATGCTGGACACCACGCAGCTGACCCATATTCCCGGGGTGGTCGTCGGCCCTGCTGGTAAACTTTACTAAGTATTTTCCCGCTGGCTCCCCATGTGGTTCCACTTAGTTTTTTCTCAGGATGGCTAGCTTCCTCCTGGCCTTTGTTGCTGCCTTGTTGATGTGCTGCTTCCATGTCAGCCTATCATCGAATGTAACTCCGAGATAGGTGGGTTGTTTTATCTTCTCTCAGGAGCTCTTCGTTTATCTTGATGACACCAGCTTTTTGTTTGGGAGAGAGGGTGAAGAGCGTAGTGCTGCACTTGTCTGTGTTGATGCTGACACACCATCTATTTGCCCATGAGGTTAAGGCATCTATAGCTCTTTGTAGCAGTTTGGTGGCCACTGTTGCATGCTCATCTGTGCACCATATTACCAGGTCATCAGCGTACATTGCCACTTTCGTTCCATGTGGTAGTTCAGCAACCAGGTCGTTTGATGTAGACTAGGAAAAGTGTGGGGGACAGAACCCCTCCCTGAGGGACGCCATGACGCAGTAGAATTTTCTTACTCTTGAGGCCATCTAGTTGTACTCGGGCTCTTCTGTTATGCAAGTATGCTTTCACCCATTTGTACATCTTACCATTCACTCTACAATTTCTCAGTTTCTTCAGAAGCCCTTCTTTCCAAACCTTGTCAAATGCTTTCCTTAGATCTATCCATGCTGCTAGTACCAGTTTCTTATCTTGGAACGCATCCTCAATCTCTTGGGAAAGGTAAGTTGCCTGATCTTCGGTGGAATAACACTGCCTAAAGCCCGCCTGCTGTGGTACAAGAAGGTTTTCACTTTCAAGGTACCACTGTAGCCTGAGGTTTTGATGATACGTTCCATTGTTTTGCAGAGGCAGCTTGTAAGGCTGATTGGTCTGTAGCTGGAGGCAGTGGAACTGTCTTTTCCTGGTTTTAGGAGTGGTATCATGATTGCTTCCCTCCAGGTCTGTGGAACTCTGCCTGAGTTCCAACAGATATTGAAGATCTGCAGCAGCTTTGTTTTTGCTGCGGTTCCCAAGTTCTTAATCATTTCATTGGACACTCCATCAACTCCTGGCGACTTTCTCATTTTCAATTTGGATATTGCAAGCTCCAGTTCTCTGAGTGTGATTGGTGCCTCCATAACTTCAGGTATGGTTCCATCTCGTCCTGCGTGTTGTTTCTCACGAGTCTCCTGTTGCTTCTCTGGGCTAACTTCGATGTTGTTGTCTTTAGCAAAGGAGTCTGCAAAGTGATCAGCTGCCTGTTTTCCCATGAGGATGTTTCCATCTTTGTACAGAGCAATCCTTGAGTTTCTCTCTGTACCTTCATCGTTAAGTTGCTTTACCAGCTTCCACAGTTTCCTCGTATCTCTTTCAAAGTTCAAGGACTCTGTTTTCTCCTTCCAGCTTCTTCGCCTGGCCTGCAACTTGGCCCTTTGAAATTTGGCCTTAGCTTGCTGGTAGTTATTGTGGTGTTCTTGGCATGGACTGGTCTCTGCCTGCTTTCGAGATGTTTCCACGTCGTTGTGCAGCTGCTCTAGTTCACTATTCCAATATGGTTTGTAGTGCTTACGAGCCCCTCTAGGTATTGTTTCACGAGCAGCCTGTAGTATGCATCTGCTGAATTCATCAACTAGCTTATTGATGTCTTTGTCTACAGTCAGATCTCTAGCCAGTATACTAGTACGGTGCTGGTACATTGTCCAGTCTGCCTTCTTGTAGTTCCACCTAGAGAGAGTGCTGCTCTCCTTGACAAGTTCATTTTCCACAATTAGGAAGACTGGCCGGTGGTCGCTGCCTCCAAGTTGTTTCCCTACAATGCGTGTGGTGTTCCACTCCAAGCTGGGTGAGTGGAATGCCAGGTCTGGTGTAGAGGTGGGGTGCCATGATCTCGAGTAGAAGGTTGGTGGGTCGATTGGCTGGTTAATCAGGATAAGCCCATTGTCATCCTGCCAGTTTTCAAGCTCCTCACCTCTCCTGTCCATGTGATCATAGCCCCAGCTCTGTGAGTGGCTGTTGAAGTCTCCGCATACAATCAGTCTTTCTTTTGCTGGGATTGTATCTAGTGCCAGTGGGCGGTCGCTCGGACAGTAGTAGTTGAGCAGGTGGAATTCTGAACTTTCTGTCCTGAGATGAAGCATCTGGTATTCCGCCCCCTCCATATATGTTTCAAGCTGACATGCACTGATGTTATTCCTCACGAGTGTCAGTATTCCACCTTTTCGCCTGTCTATTCGGTCAGATCGGTAGCACTGGTAGCCTCTGATTTTGAAGGCTATGTCTTTGTTGAGGTGGGTTTCTTGCAAGCAACATACATTTACTTGCTCTTCATTCAAGATATTTTCGAGCGCAGAAGCTATGTCACTACTACAAGCTCTGAAAATGCTCACTAGACCAGAACAACAGCCACCAGCTAAGATAGTAATTTTAAATGACTGTCGATCATTACTGGAATTAATACAGAACACCAGAAATGAAAACATGATGCATGAGATCAGATCTGAGTTTAACATTATCCAAAAGTCATCAACAATTGCCCTTCAGTGGTTACCCTCCCATTGAGGAATCACTGGAAATGAGAGAGACAATGCAGTCACCCAATGCCCTATCGAGACGCTAAAACCATAATAGACAAGTACAAAAATCAGTGGAAGGAGGAAATGTGATGGAAGGTCAAAAAGTAATGCCTCCTATTTTTTATGAATGTAAATACTGCATCGGTGTGCAATTTGTAAATTTAGCAGGATTCCTCAAACACTCTTCTGCACTGTATAGCATTACCAACCTGTTTCGGTAACAGGTGGCACCACTGTAACAGTTTAAAAATGGCTGCCAAAGACGTTCGGTTAAAACAACGTTATGTCATAGAATTCCTCAATGCTGAAGGCGAGACCCCAATTCGCATCCACGAACGTTTGAAGAATGTTTATGGAGATTCAACAGTGGATGTTAGCACTGTCCGACGTTGGGTACATCATTGTGACGAAGCTGAAGTAGGTCAATCCTCAATGGCTGACGCAAAGCGGACTGGCCGTCCGTCTACCGCAGTGACTCCACACAACATTCATCGAGCTGATGGCATCATTCGTGGTGACCGTCGGGTAACACTGGATGAACTTTCTTCCATGTTGTCCATTAGTAAAGGCAGTGTCCAGAACATCATTAAAGACCTGGGTTATTCAAAAGTTTGTGCACGGTGGGTACCCAGAATGTTGACAGACAGACATAAAGAAACAAAGAAAACCATAGCCATCAACCTCCTGCACCGTTATGAAACTGAAGGAGAGTTTTTATCGAATATTGTGACAGGTGATGAGACTTGGGTTCATTTGTTTGAACCAGAATCCAAGAGGCAGTCAATGGAATGGCATCACACACCATCGCCGACAAGAAAGAAGTTCAAAAGTTCACCATCTGTAGGGAAAGTTATGGCCTCCGTGTTTTGGGATGAGAAGGGTGTGATTCTTCTCGACTTCTTGGAACAGGGAAACACGATGAATGCAGACCGTTACATTGAAACTTTGAAGAAGCTTAGAGGTCGTCTTCGGCGACTTTACCCATTAAAAGATCAGAGAACTGCACTACTGTTGCACGATAATGCCACGCCACACACCGCTAAACGCACCATTGATGCGAATGACTACAAACTGTGGACTTGGTCCTGGTGACAGGCCTGCAGATTTAGCATGACTACAAACTGTGGACTTGGTCCTGGTGACAGGCCTGCAGATTTAGCATGACTACAAACTGTGGACTTGGTCCTGGTGACAGGCCTGCAGATTTAGCATGACTACAAACTGTGGACTTGGTCCTGGTGACAGGCCTGCAGATTTAGCATGACTACAAACTGTGGACTTGGTCCTGGTGACAGGCCTGCAGATTTAGCATGACTACAAACTGTGGACTTGGTCCTGGTGACAGGCCTGCAGATTTAGCATGACTACAAACTGAACGCAGAAGAAGTAGTTACATAAACCACTACTGAACATGAACTAATTTGGCACTGGCTTCTTGCCTCACGTCCACTTCAGTAGGTCCCTGCAGATGTTTAGCACAGGCTATCACTAACTTCCTGCCAAGCCTTCTTGTCTGGTGTGATAAGGTACATTTCAGTTAGTCCTGGTGACAGGCCTGCAGATTTAGCATGACTACAAACTGAACGCAGAAGAAGTAGTTACATAAACCACTACTGAACATGAACTAATTTGGCACTGGCTTCTTGCCTCACGTCCACTTCAGTAGTGGTCCCATGATTTGACCTTCATGTTCCTCCAGGAGCACAGGCTATCACTAACTTCCTGCCAAGCCTTCTTGTCTGGTGTGATAAGGTACATTTCATTTCTGTCTCCAGTTCTCTTCTCCATGTGACTCCCTCCTCCCTCTACCTCCTATCCTGCGGGTTCCAGAACAATGACTGCAAGTGGCTTCAAGTTTCTACATGATGCCCAACCTTTCACAACATGCTTGCCAGGTTGCAGTTTTACTTTTCTTCACTCTGCTTTCAGGCCCTGGCAATACACTGGTGCCCATACTCTCGTAGGAGTGGAAAGGACCCTCATTCAATAGCTATCTCAAATGATCGGATGGACAAACCTGGTTAACTTAACCCTTCGTTTCTAATCCTTATGTTCGGTTTTGTTCATTGCCAAGAATTACTGAGTGTCAGAATCTACAGGTGTGGTGTACCTGAAAAATTGTTTGCTATTTGAAAACTTGAATGATAGCTGTGGGCTGAGGTGAGGGGTTATCTCTAAAGAACACTCACTGCAACCATAAGTAATATTGGTCAATATTTTCAGAAAATAAATGCATATAAAATTATCAACAATTGAAGATGTTCTTATTGGAATATAAAATTATAATTTCTTTTAATTTAAGAACAATACCAAGTTCATTCACATCCCATAAGTGAATGTATAAAAAAATATATGCATTAAAATGTCTTACCTAATGAACAAAATGATACAATCTTCCAACAAAAATGTATAATGTAATTATCACAAAAACAAATACATACATCTGAAACTCACTGGAACATTGTGCAGGGTCTCTCAAACAGTCAAAAAACTAATTTAATATCACTGGCAGGATGCCTACTATAGTTGTGTCTCAAACTGAATGTCTGGCCGAAATGATTAATTTCAACTTTTAAAAAAGTGACCGCTTTGAGTTTTCATTTTGGAAAGCTTCAATTGGTGACAGCTTCAATCTCAAAGTGCTAAAAATATCAGCCACAAATCAGTCAGTTGTGAATGTAATTTTAACCACATCTGTGACAATTTTCAAATGTAAATATGACATTTTGTGGTGGCATATCTATAATGTTTTTATCTATGACACTTTTAACCATATATTTACGACACTTTCTAATGTAAATCTGTGCAAATTTTCGTGTGAAATGTGTGAGGGAAGACATCTTAAATCTAAGAAAGTTTCAACCTTGGAACTTTAGTCACACACCACTTATTTTAACTGTTAAAGCAACAACAATAAGTCAGATGTGGATAAAATACAAAAAATTCATGATAAACTTAACAAACAATAAGACACTCAGAACAAACATTTACTTAACAATAAATTCATGATAACCTTAACAATCAGACACCCAGAATAAACATTTACTTAACAATAAATTCATGATTACCTTAACAAACAATGAGATATCTACAAGCAATATTAACTTAAAAATAACCAGATACTTGAGGTTTGTCTGTACACCATCTGTTGCCGTAACTGACAATGCTGCACATGAAATATAGAATATGTAACATAACTTTAATTACACAGTTTTGTTGTTGACGTATGAGAATGATGATAGTTCAGATTTCTATCAAATTTCCTCAGACTGCCAAATTGACATACATTCTAGCAGTGTTTTTTTAATTACACAAATATTTTACAAACTGTCTCATCTATGAAAATGAACAAACCAGTTTTGAGATTACAGATGAAGAATTTATATTTGCAAGCAAGAAAGAGGAGAATAGTCATACCAAACCTAACTGTGGTACTCTCGTTATAAGAACACGCTGCTGGCTATGTGGTCAAAGTCAAATGTCAAAAAGTCAGTCTGTTGTAAAATTATTTTTATTTAATATTACACGACTTTATTTATATTTGTGACCCAGGGCTGGACTTTAACATGACATATATGACAAGATTTAAGTGTTGCAGCCCTCACAATAATCAACTGATCCTTAAGTCACTCTGGACAGGACTGAAGACCCCTTTTGTAGATATAAGTCTGACAGTTTCCACAATCCAGTGAAAAGTCTGCCATAAAGATATCTTGGAGTAATGGGGAATGTTTAAAGATATCTTGGAGTAATGGGGAATGTTTAAAGATATCTTGGAGTAATGGGGAATGTTTATGTTAAGGCCTTTGTGAACACGTTGTATGAGGTAACATTAAAACAAATTTTCTCATCCTTCAGTCACAAGAAATCAGTTCTGGTTTTACACCAGCACAGTATGGTCAGGTACATTTGTAAAGGCAAGCAGACTATCAACACTCACCAGACATATGCTAGAAACGTCTGGATAGACAACATACCAGACATATGCTAGAAACGTCTGGATAGACAACATACCAGACAATATAGCTACTTCTCTTGACTGTTAGCTCCCCATGGAGTATACACCTTCAAGCAGTTGTCATCAAGCCCTGCTGTCTTGGCCAAGTTGTGTCCAAGTTGACTTTTTCCTTCTTGAGTCTATCTCTTGTTTTATTCTTCATCTATTGTTAGGTCTCTTCTGTTTTCAGGTCTCCACCTATTTCTTCTATCAGAACAATGACTTGTCTTGTGGTACTAATAAATGACTTCTTTAAAATGTGTAATCTCCATATCCAATGTTCTATCCTCACCTCTACTCCTCTTGTATTTGTCTGGTGGGTTCTGTCAGATCCACACTAGTGGTCCCATCACACCATTTTAATCCTTTTATTCTGCCCAAGCTTCCATGTATGCCCTGTGTAGTTTCAGGGGGTCTCTGATGAGACAAAGAAAGACCAGGACTACTGCTGTCTCAGGCATGTCATAAGAGTGGACCACTTATATAATGGTGTATATAGGGCTGGCAACCTCATCATTTTAAACTGCTACAGACTCTACAACAACAGCTCAATTGTCTTCCTACAAGGGGACTAACTGTGGCTGTAGACCCAAGCTCCATATGGACCAAAATGAATGAATGAATAAAGCATCCAATTATAGAAGTCAATAACTTCATAAAACAAATATCACTGTTATCTCAGTACAGTTATTCACTTTACATGAACTGTAACATGAATGGTGACATGAACGTATGGTGGCAATTTGCTAACCTTAAATTTGTATGCAGTATTGCCAAGTACTTTATGCTGTATTCCTGAATATCTTGTCATGTTTGTGATGTCTTCCAAGTTCTGACAATCGACTTGTCTTACAAATGTTTCTCAGAATATTTATACTAGTCGTCCAATTCAGAACTGTTTTCATTGACCATGGTTCAAATCCAAACCGAGCCAGTTTTAAAGGAAAAAAAAAAAACATGAAAGAAAAAGCTGACTTGTTTCCAGAGCTTTCTGAAGTAGGAACTTACTGTTTATCCCACAGTCCAGATAAACATTTCATGACAATAACATATGGACGGAGCTATGTACAGTAACCAAGTTATAGACAATATGATATGATGAATATTGTGTTATATCAAATGAGCAGATATGTAACAAACAGTAACAAACATGAAAGCATTTCACATATGACATACAAAAATAACAGCCTCTTAAAATGTCCATTTTGTGTTTTGTGCTTGAGCTACAATGTCCTACAGGCACATCTGACTTGCTCCAAGTGCAAATACTGTTCATTCGTCATCAAATGCTGACATGACTTCTGCTAAGTCTGTCCCAACTTTGCATTAACTCATGACAAGTGCCCTCCAGAGCATCCATTTCAACTTTCCTTTGGGACCTTCTTGTGTCATGGAAAAACTTCTTGTTATAGAAAACAAAATGGCTTTGAAAAGGCAAAACACAATGTAGGCCAAATTCTGTTCATTTTTGTCACCTGTAAATAAATATCTGACACTGCATTAAAAAAAATAAAAGTGGCTAAAATGTATCTGCCAGCAGCATTAAAGAAGTATTTAGTTACTTTATGACCAATAGATATACAAATTAGAAGTGGCATAGATAACTGCTTGTGGGCCTTACAGCACCTTGACCTTTTAAAACAGTATTCTGTACACTTATGAGACAAGGGCTTTAAACCAATGCCAGCTAGGTGGTTCAAGATGGGTTCAATAAATACAGCATGCATTTGGCAAAAATTGGTTCAAAAGGAAACAATAATAGTTTAATAAGCAAACAACTGTCATACATTCCTATCTTCTGTTACTCTGAAGAAAAAAAAATTATATATCTCCTCTCATTTTCCTTGGCATTAAACAAAAACACAGAAAAATATACGGTCACTGGTCCCATATTGTTTAATTCTGTTTTGTATAAACTAGAAACATTCACAACCGTAAACATTTGTTCATTATACATAAATAAATAATATTTGCCTTTCCATTAAATTAATTCATCTGACCCATTGTTTCACTGGCTAGAAACATCCTCTGATCAAGGTATATACTTGAGTATAAGTTGAGAAATTTGTTCCCTTTTTGAACCTTAAAAAATGCATTTTAACATATTAACTACCGAATAGGAAAACACGCTGTGGCGTAATTAAATGTTGTTCTCATTTTCACCCAGTAGGTAAAGGATCCCGTTCATCTCATCTTAGCCCGTAACCCGTCATGGGTCGTAGGGGTGCCATGGTGGAAGCATCAGCAGACAGGGTCCTCCACTGCTCTCTATCCTCAGCAATGCGTACAAGTGTGGAAAAACCGTGTCCTGCCCATTCTTTGATGTTATCAGCCCAGGATTTTCTCTGCCTTCCTCTTCTCCGTTTACCTTCGACTGTTCCCTGAAGGATCGTTTTCGAAAGGGAGTCATGACGAGTTACATGCCCAAACCAGGCAAGCTTTCGACGTTTCACTACTGACAAAAGTGGTTCTTGGTGACCTGCATAGGTGTTTATCTTCTCTCTAACATAGACATTTGTTTTGTGCTCTTTATAGCAAATGCGCAAAATTCTTCTATAACATTTATGCTCGAAAGCCTGAATCCTTCGCTCCGTATCTGCAGTGAGTGTCCAGCCCTCACACCCATACAAGAGAATAGATAATACAGGATCCCGTTACACGCCCATTAAGGCATATTGGGAATATGGTGTTAGGCCTATATTTTCTTGACCATCGGCACACTAGGGGTGATGTGGTCAACATCAGGCCGGCCGCCTTAACCTTCCCAGAAGTTGCTCTGGTACCCAGTTGGGGCTGGGTCGACCCAGGAGCCATTTGCGGCCTAAAAAAATTCCACCTCTTCTGGGGATCGAACCATAGACCACTGAGCTAGGAAGCCAGTGCACTAACCACTATGCTACCGCGGCTCCCACCCTGTAGGTGTATGCACAAATTAAGCTGTAGTTTTCGTAATTGGGTCCAGATTATTATGAATTATACGTCATTTTAAAGATAAATGAATGTACTAATTATTTCCTGCACCATTTGTAACTGTAATTGAGGTCTTTGCTATTTTACGGCCTCCGATGGCTGAGGACGTGCAATATTTTCACTAACATCACTGCTTGCACTCCACTACTATCAAAATCACTATTTTAATCAATGTGCACACCGTTTTCACTATTGTCCTCGTCGCTAGATCTATCAGTCAATTGTTGAAACAAATTTCTAGCTTGTTCAGCCATTATTGGAGATGTACAAGCATTTTTTGTGGTCTTATGACTAGTTGCCACGGTAAACAGTTTTACATGATTTGGTAACTAACCCAAAACGTTGAAAAATATGAACATAATATAAATTTTCCAGTGTTCTACAACAACCATACTTTGGGAATTTGTTTTCCATGGCAACTTAAAATCTCAAACCAGATCAGAAAGTGTTTCAGTACATTTTTCATTCATTTTATTACTAAACATAGATCGACGCTCTGAGCGGCTCGCGGTCAAAATGATAGGATTTCATAAACCGGTCCCACTGGCTCGCGGTAGTTAATGTGTTAATGTAGGCCTACCGGAAATCTATTTATAACTCAGGTTTTGCTAGATACCAAAATCTCGCTGTTGCTTAGCAATGACTGACAACAGTAATCTGACTTTCCGGGTGAACGAACAGAAACTTTATTTTCAAAGGGTTGAGAATTGGGACGCAGGGTCATCTGACGTCCTGCCCTTCCTTTCTCTCATCTTTTATACTGAATTTGTTTATTCTCACAAGCATTTTACATATTAATAGGGCAATTTCAAGCATTTTAAAAGAGGAAAGACTTCAACTGAAAGTGAAAAAAATTTGCAGAAAGCCTTGGAAATTCCTATGCAATATGGGAATTCCGGAATTTATGAAAAACTCTTTCGACTTATAATCAGGTATTTCATTTTGGACGGATTTTGTCCTGGAGTCTAGGGGTCAAAATTATAGTTGGATTGACTTATACTCAAGTATATATAGTATTTCATTGGTTGGAAATGTCCTCTGATTGTTTAATTGGTTGGAAGCAGTTTCTGTGAAGATCAACTGCTCTTATTTGAGAAGGCAAAATATTTTAGTGCATGAGTTTTTTGTTTTTTGGCTGTTCTATATTATGCAGCTTATTATATATAGCATAAACATACACATAAATCCCTGTCACTAATTTGATCGTTTCTTGTTCCACTGCAGACTTGAAAAGCACATTATTTTGTTCATTACCTTTAATTCAGTGTCTGTAATATTGATCATTTTGTCCCCTCAACTCTACCTGTCAAATAACGTAAACTTGGTTGTTTTCATTTATAATACAGACGTCTTATAACTTTACTTCCTTCCTTCATCCTAGATGGTCATCAAACACTTTATTATTTGTTTCCACCTTTGTCCATCTTATGCCAGTATTGGTGTCTCTTCAAAGTTCTTTCCTGTCTATTTCCACAGATTGCGGTAGAAATTCTTTTTCTGTAATTTGATGAGAAATATCCTGTTCAACCTCTGATGGGTTATAATTAGGATATATATTGTTTTAACTCCAAATAATATGAATAACTGCAAATGTGGGAAAGTGGCATCAGATGAAATGAATTCACCACCAGCAACTGAATTCCAGAATCCTCAACTCCGAGCTTCCTGGCGTCACAAGAATGTACCAGCCAATGGCAGAGCTTTCACTAGTGTAGCGGTTGATATGTAACACTTTCTTGGAAATAATCCACCAATTTATCAACCACCATCACTTTATTACTAAACAATGTCCCACAACTCCTATGATGTTTGTGTTTGTTCAATGTTGTATATGTTTGTTCAATGTTGTATATGTTTGTGTTTGTTCCATGTTGTATGTTTGTGTTTGTTCATTGGCCACAGGCAAAATCAGTGCCTTACTTCTCTAAGGTCTCCTCTTTCTCCTGTTCCTGAGGGTTTCCATGTCAGTGACTGTCAAACTATATATTATACTTAAGATTGTGCCTGATTCCTGTTTTCCTCTTAATGTGTGGTCCCAGAAGTCTGTTTCATCTCCTAATACATTCACTTCTGATCTTGCCCCATCCTGTCATGCTGAGAAACTGTAGGTAATTATTTTTCTTGCTTTCATCAAACCATTATTACATTCCACATGTCTAAACCACACAGTAACACACCTTTTACACTTGTGTTAGCAAGTTTAATCCCGGTACTGACATTTACAGGAAACCTGGAATAAGTTATAATGGGAGGGGGAAGAGGGTAAGGAAGAGAGACTGACCAGGTGGAGAAGGTATTAGATAATTTTAACATCATGGTACGGGGACAAAATGTCAGCAACAGAACAGATAAACTGTAGAAGTTGTGCAGAGACATGATCACTTCAGCCAGTCAGGGTAGCACTAGATGATGATGATGATGAAGAGAAAATGTTGTTTTATGCCTTCCAATTGTTTTAGGGAGGAAGAAGCATGTTCAGGTCTCCATTTATTTTGGTTTTCTGCTGACATACTTTCAAAACAAACATTTTTTACATTGCAAAGAAAAAAAAAAACAAACAAAAACCCTCAGTGTAACAACCATCCAACTATTGACCAGTGATCAAAAATACATCACAGTTTTAAATGTTGGACACGACAGGGTTTATGACTACAAACTGAAATGTTGGACACTACAGCGCTTATGCCTACAAACTGAAATGACAAAACCAAATAATACAATACACATCAACATGAGAAATATTACTTCAGTCTCAGTGTCCAATAACAATATTAATATCAAGAGTATAGTACACGTAGATATATACATAACACTTGAGTAACAATACATAACACTTGAGTAACAATACATAACACTTGAGTAACAATAATAAGGCTTGCATTTTGCTATAGACATCCAACATATGATTTCATTACATCCGCTGCAGGGTGTCTCAGAAATGTGGACCCATTAGAAAAATGGATGTGTCAGAATGAATCTGCTCAAATCAGTTGTTCACACTGATAGAAACATTTATAATAAACAGCTGATATGTGCATGCAAGTTGATGACAATGAACAAGGGCATTTAATAAAAGGTAATTTGTTTTGTTTCTTATGAATCCAGACTTGTGGGACACCCTGTAGATTAAACAAATGAAGGTTTCTATATTCACTTTTATGTATGGAAGATTTTTTTAACTGCCACTATATACATGTACAGTGTTGTTGCTATGAACACAAAAATTGTTCAACAACTCTCACTGACAAAATCCTTCTGTTAACATCACATTCGCCAGCACACGCATCAGTCATTCATTATTACATTCAGTTGTTTTGCTTCATTTGAAAAACGTTCAACCAGTTAAATAGTTTAAAAAAAAATACATCTTGTGAACAATCAAATTATCAATCAGTAAGTCGCTTAAAGCAATCACAATCAATCAAAAGGCAATCACAATCAGTCATGAGCTATTTTCTTGTAATAACACAATCAAACTAACATCAAACATTTATACAATCAAACATTCATCTTAGATTAGTCTCTCCTCAGGTGGCTTCTTCAAAACACTGCCCATCTCAACCCTTGACCCAGATGTCTCCTGCTGGCTGGGGCTGTATGCTCCTCGGGTGGCCCGCTTTGATCTTGCTGTCATTATAAAGGCAATGAGCACAACTGTAAAACAAGAAAGGCAAATTTATCAATCTACAACCCAGACTCAACAGAATTCCTATAACTTGAAATCACTCACATTTACATATCACAACAACTGACAGCTGAAGTCTAACTTTAGTTTTCTGTGCTGTGATCATGTTTCTATGCCAGTACTCCAACTCAAGCCGGTATTTACACAATGAACATTCAAAGTCAATATCGTCACCTACAATTTTTTTTTTTTTAAATTGATCCCATTCAACTTCTGATGGATTATAATTAGGATATATATATATATATATATATATTATTATATATTGTAGTATTAGTATTATTGTAAAGTTACCGAAGAAAGGTGATCTATCAGACTGTAATAACTGGCGTGGTATATCTCTATTATCAGTACCTGGAAAATTATTATGTTGCATGATGTTAGAAAGACTTAAATTGCATGCTGACGAAAAGATCAGAGAAGAACAAGCGGGTTTCAGGCCGAAACGATCATGTATTGATCAAATATTCACACTAAGAACAATTATAGAAGAATCAGTGGAAAGGCAATCGCCACTTATTATCACCTTCGTCGATTTGCAAAAAGCCTTTGATAGTCTACACCGCCCATCATTGTGGAAGATACTTACAATCTATGGTTTTCCAACAAAATATGTGAATATAATCAAAGCGCTATATGACAATGCAAGATGTTGTGTTAGAACAAATAAAGGGAATACAGAATGGTTTACAGTAGAAACAGGGGTGAAACAAGGCTGTATTATGTCACCACTACTTTTTTGGAATAGCTATTGATTGGGTTATGAGAAACTATACCCACAATGAACAATTAGGTATAAAATGGACAAATGGAAAATTCCTGGGGGACCTGGATTTTGCAGATGATGTAGCATTCTTAAGTTCAACACCAAGACAATCCCAAGAAGCAATAAATAATTTGTGTCATCTCTCGGTTAAAATAGGTCTCCAAATAAATGCCTCTAAAACTAAAGCTATGAACTTTTCTAACGAGACCTTTGATATCATCTTGAACGGGGGAAAAACTACAGAAAGTTGAAAGTTTCAATTATTTAGGCAGTAAAATGACTCAGGATGGTGACAAACAAGAGAAATCCATACTAGAATTGCTTTGGCAGCTAGCGCCTTCAATAGATTATCTAACATTTGGAAATTACGATCATTGAATATACATACCAAGCTTCGTCTGTTTAATTCAAATGTTATCTCAGTGTTAACATACGGCTGTGAGAGCTGGAAAATAACAAAATCATTGGATAACAAGCTGAATACATTCGAGAACAAATGTCTTAGAAAACTCATGAACATCAGTTGGAAAGAATTCAAGACTAATCGACAAATAAGAGAAGACTCTAGGCAGAAATATGTCTCCGGCTATATAAGGAAAAGACGATGGTCATATATCGGTCATGTCCTACGAATGCAAAACAACAGAATACCACTACAGGCGCTCACTTGGGTTCCTGAGGGTAAGAGGAAAAAAGGAAGACCAAAAGAAACACTCAGAAGAACAATAATAAGAGAAGGAAGAACGTTGGGCCTAAATAATGTGCAAGAGCTAAGAGGAGTGGCGTCACAACGAACAACCTGGAGAGCACTGGTTTCTGCCTTATGCGCCGTGTTTGGCGCTTAAAGAATGTGGTAGTTTTATTATAGTGATCATCCAATCTCTGGGCCCCCTACAGGACTCTATATATATTTATATATATAATGATCAGATTTATACTAGAATAAATATATATATAGATATATATATTATAACGCCACCACCATCTAGCATATATATAAAATCCGAGCATATAATATATATATTTAATATATCTCATATATATATATATAGGTAAACATGTAATTAAACAAAAAATCTGAAGAATATTTTGTATAAAAGCAAGCAATATTTGAAAGATTTATATATTTTTTTATAATACCTTGCAAAAATAAATAAAAGCTAATCTAACAAGAAGAATAATACAAATAACAAAAAAGATGCCACTCCAACAATCATTTCAGATTTGCCAAGATCTGCTTTTAGCATTATCCCTCCTGCTCAATTATTCTAAATACAGTAGAAGAAGATTTAGATTGTCTAACTGTGTTTGTATTGTCCTAAAATGGTTGATTCTTCATACTTGTTATGGTGTAAAAAATAAATGTGCAGGGTGCGGGAAAGAGAAAGAACCGTAAAGTTTTAAAGTGGGCTAATTGTCAAAACCAATTATACGACGACTCTGAGGTAAAAATGTCACTGGCAAAAATGAGCCCACAGAGTCAACAAACAAATGCACTAACCAAACGACGTGCCAAGAAGAACGGTAAACACTGAAGATAAATCTAGGTATTCAAGTGGGTCAGGTTCTTTTGACTTGAATGAATGGCTAATAAGTAAAAACAATTAATGTGACAAAATGACAAATGATCCATTTCGTTCTTCTCCAACACTATACCACGAGGGTGAAACATGGAAATAAAACAACATACAGGAACAGAAAATCGCACTGCCTCAAAAATATGACCAACACAACTCAGGACTAATTCTTGCTTGGAATATACACAGCATCAATGAATAAAATGGTTTTGCCATCTGGTAATAATGAAAACTGGTTAACCAACGGTAATGCCACCAAACTAGATCACTTGGTAAACAGGGCATGAGGATGACCAAGTAAAGGATGGACTGAGGGCATGGCTGAAGCTTTCACAAGAAGAGATACACAATTATATTAGGCAAACATGGTTGTGTATATTTAACTCCATCTGCCATTTTATATTCTAGTACATTTCATACTGAAACAAAATCAGATGTTATAATTAACATAAAAAATACATGGCAGCAATGGCCAATTTTAATTGACATGAATTATGTGAAGAAGATATGGAAAAGCCTTGAGTTGATGGCACAGACAGGAATACCTGGCATGACATGATTGAAAGTCTATGCTCTTCAGGGAGCTGAAAGGTGAAGAAATACATCAAAACATTCATCGTCATTTCATCTCAAATAGGCATCTATCTAAGCCAGGTGTGATCTAAGATAGGCATCTATCCAAGCCAGGTGTGATCCAAGCCAGGTGTGATCCAAGCCAGGTGTGATCTAAGATAGGCATCTATCCAAGCCAGGTGTGATCCAAGCCAGGTGTGATCTAAGATAGGCATCTATCCAAGCCAGGTGTGATCTAAGCCAGGTGTGATCTAAGATAGGCATCTATCCAAGCCAGGTGTGATCTAAGCCAGGTGTGATCTAAGATAGGCATCTATCCAAGCCAGGTGTGATCTAAGCCAGGTGTGATCTAAGATAGGCATCTATCCAAGCCAGGCCTCTATCCAAGCCAGGTGTGATCTAAGCCAGGTGTGATCTAAGATAGGCATCTATCCAAGCCAGGCCTCTATCCAAGCCAGGTGTGATCTAAGCCAGGTGTGATCCAAGCCAGGTGTGAGAGTCACAAACCAATTCTTGGATGTAAAATGTATTTGTGTTCACAGATACACAACATCACTGACTTGTATGTACCAAATGGAGCCAACAGCAGCAAACATAGCTCTGCCAGTAAATGCTGCCACAGCAACTCTTTATATTTTCATGATTTCTTTCAAGGATTGTCATTATTTTAACTTTTTTATTTCCATATTTCCTATTGCAGGGGTCATCCCCTACCTGAACATCATTAGCCATCTCCTACCTGAACATCATTAGCCATCCCCTACCAGAACATCATTAGCCATCCCCTACCTGAACATCATTAGCCATCACCTACCTGAACATCCCCTACCAGAACATCATTAGCCATCCCCTACCTGAACATCATTAGCCATCCCCTACCTGAACATCATTAGCCATCCCCTACCTGAACATCATTAGCCATCCCCTACCTGAACATCCCCTACCAGAACATCATTAGCCATCCCCTACCTGAACATCATTAGCCATCCCCTACCTGAACATCATTAGCCATCCCCTACCTGAACATCCCCTACCTGAACATCATTATGTTCATGTTTTTCCTTGTAAATAAATCTGTGAGGTTATTGTTATTCTTATTGTTGAACAGAATCGATATCATTGCACTCTGGGAAAACCCATAGGCACTCAGTCTCCCTCAGTATATGTTGATGAGTGAGAATGCCAACTGTTCCTGTAACTCGCTGGTTGTATACACGACGGATGCATCCTCTCATACGTCCATCTCTGCTGGCCTTAAGTTTGATGCCAAATTCTTTACTTTGTCTTAACTTTGATGATTCATCTATTGCAGTGATATTCTCTAACAGGCGATCATTAATTGTTCTCAGTATCTCTCCCTTATCCATATCTAGTGTCCCCACTGTGGGAGCTCTTGATGCTAGTCTGTCAGCTTCTCTCATTACTGCATACCCCTGCATGACCAGAACAGTATATCAAAACCAGCTCCTGCAGATTTGAAGCTTCTATGAATGCTTTCTGTTCATGCCGCAGCCAGCTATTTCAAACCTTTCGAAGCATGGACTGAGAGTCTGACACAATGACCGCCTTTGTTAATGAAGTTTCAGTTAGCCAATTTAACGCTGCAGTAACTGCCTCTACCTCCATTCTCATGCTGGAAGCTGATCTTGTAAGCCCCGCTATGTTCGGCGACGATTATGCCCTTTACCGCATGATCATGTATCAGTTGATTAATTTCCAGTTCTGCTTTCCCATTGTCCCAAGTTCTACACTCTCCGCCAAGACTGATGATGACTGGTAGCCAATCCAGTTCTCATCTGACATTCTACTCCCCTTTGAATACATTTTCAACTGTGGTCATCTGCTTGATCGTTGTCTCTGCCTGTGCCATCCCTCTCTTTTATTATTGCCCCCTTAATGTCAGCTATGTTGTCATGCAGAGGGTGATGTTTGTCTGTGGTTACTCACATATAAACTTTTGCCTGGGCCATCGCATATCTGGATCTAATTGACAGCACTCCAAGCATGAACCTCATTGTCACAATGGGGGTATCTTGCGTACAGCCCAAGACTATACACACCCTTGCATTTTGAATGCATTCTAGTCGTTCACACTGTGTTACTGACAGCGTGAGTATTCTCACCCATACTCAATAACTGATATGACTAGCTGATGATAAACAGATCAGTTTGACTTACTGACTAAAATAACTAGCACAACCCCTCCCACAATTGGGCCAATGATGACTCCCAAATCTGGACTTTTGCTTGAACTGCGACTCTGAGGAGAGGAAAAAAAAAGAGTGAGGACTGAGAAAGAGTTGTGGCTAGGAATTTTTCAAGAATGGACAGTGGTATTTAAAAAAAATAAAATAAAAATCAATGAAATAGATAAATAGATAAGTCAGGGAAAAATAAACTTGCGCAAAAATAAAAACCACTCACACACAATGTTCTAACAATGAAAAAAAAAGCAAAGTTTTTGATAGAAATGCAACAAAAACATGATTTTTTTCACTATCACTAGTACAAAACAACTCATGTTTGCTGATGTGTAATGAGTGTAATGCAAAACAAATTGAATACAGAGGATGTTAATATCAACATTATGTTCATGAAATCTACAAATGTGAAACAGTTACATGGTTATTTTTGTTGTTGTTCAGAATTAACACCATTGCACTCCAGGCAAACTCATAGGCGCTCAGTCTTCCTCAGCAAACGTCAAAGTGTATAAGTGCTAATAGGTCCTGTTGCACTCTGGTTGCATATACTCCAGATGCATCCTCTCATATGCTCATCCCTGCCAGACTTACCCCTAATGCTAAACTCCAGCAGTCTTAGCCTTGTTGATTCATTGATTGCAGTGTCATTCTCTAATAGGTGATCATTAATTGTCCTCAGTATCTCTCCTTTGTCCTTATCCAATGCACGTACTTTAGATGCTCCTGAAGCTAGTCTATCAGCCCTCTCATTGCCGTGTACCCATGCATGACTAGGACAGTAGATCTACACCAGTCCCGGAAGATTCGAGGCTTCAATGGAGCTTTTCCATTTATGCCGGAGCCATCCATTTTGGATCTTCTAAAGCATGGACTGAGAGCCTGACACAGTAACTGCCCTTGTTAATGAAGTTTCAGACAGTCACCTTAAAGCTGCAGTAGCTGCCTCTACCTCCATTCTCATGTTACATGGTTATATATGAGAAATCCTCACAAGATCAGCAACATGATGGCAGCATTATAAAAGTCTGGTTTTAGATGAAGTTCTTTCAAAACCTAGTTGTTATCTTTCATTTTTCCACTCCTGACATGGCAGAAGGACACATATATCATGGTTGTTTCTGACTCTCATATATCATGGTTGTTTCTGACTCTCATATATCATGGTTGTTTCTGACTCTCATATATCATGCTTGTTTCATACTCTCATATATCATGGTTGTTTCTCTCATATATCATGGTTGTTTCTGACTCTCATATATCATGGTTGTTTCATACTCTCATATATCAAGGTTGTTTCATACTCTCACATATCATGGTTGTTTCAAACTCTCACATATCATGGTTGTTTCATACTCTCACATATCATAGCTGTTTCATACTCTCACATATCATGATTGTTTCATACTCTCACATATCATGGTTTTTTCACACTCTCACATATCATGGTTGTTTCATACTCTCACATATCATGGTTGTTTCATACTCTCACATATCATGGTTGTTCCATACTCTCACTTAAATTGGCTAACAAAAAAAAAACCTTTTTTTTCTTTCTCTAACATTTCTGTGTTTTTCTGGTCAATTTTAATGCGCTGTTTTTAAATCTGCAAACAGTTTTTCTCTATCTGGTCGGGATCTCTAGAAATACGCAATTGAAGTTTTTTAACAACGCAAACAGTATTACAACATCATTTGTACAAGAAGTATAACAGTTATGTAGGCCTGAATTAATTTGCAGTCGACTTTCGTCGGTGAATGGCATGTGGTACATCGCGATGAAGCATCCAGCAATAATCGGCAAGCATGGTCATACTCCACGGTCCTTGATAACGTGACTCCATTACGGCGATATCTTGATGGCATTGTTCTCCATGTTCATTGCTGACTTTGCCAAGGTTGTCAGGGGAAAAGTCAAGATGCGAATCAAGCAAATGGATTTTGAGGGACATGTTACAGCCCATAATTCTGTATGCATCTATGCACTGCTTAACAATATGCACATAGTCGACAGATTTGTGATTTCCCAGAAAGTTATCGACGATCGATTTGAATGCCATCCATGCGCGAATTGTTTGTCTGCAATAACTTTCCTAATCTGAGGTCCTACAAAGATACCTTCCTTTATCTTTGCATCGCTAACTTGCGGAAACTTTTCTCGAAGATAAATGAAAGCTTTGCTCATTTTATCTAACGCTTTTACGAAATTCTTCATGAGCCCCAACTTTATTTGTAACGGTGGTAAAATGATGCTGTCTTTGTTAACTAATGGCTCATGTATTACATTTTTATGCCCGAGCTGCATACGATCCCTGATAGGCCACTCCTTTCTTGCATAATGTTCCAGTCTGTTGCGGCTGTCTCATTCACGTAGGAAGCAACAAAATTTAGTATACCCAGTCTGCATGCCCGTGAGATTTGCAATGACCTTTAGGTCTCCACAAATCCGCCATTGGTAGTCATTGTACTTTATTTTTGCCAAAAGTATAGCCATAATGTCATAAGTTTCTTTCATATGAACAGAGTAGACGACTGGATATAATGAAAATAAATTTCCGTTATACAATAACACAGCTATTAGACTAGTCTTGGAAGAGTCGATGAAAAGTCGCCATTCGTTGACTATATGCTCATGACCGAGGTGCACCATTAGACCGTTTACATCTTTGCAATAGCAAATGTAATCATCCATCTCAAAGTATTGAACAAGTTCTCTGTGTCTATGATGAAATTTAGGTATCAGAGTATTGGGTGCTAAAAGATTCCATTCTTTGAGTCACGAACCGAGTAATTCCGCTTGTCCTTTGGTAAGAGCGAGATCACGTATTAGATCTGAAAGTTCTGAATGGTTAATTAAGTGAACACCATCATTCACCGGTATATAATCCGAGTCAGAATTAGTTTCTAAAGCAGGTAAACTATCACTTTCTGATGGTTCATTCACGTCCAACGGATATTGTTCTGGTGAAACTGGGGTCGGACACCTGATTGGATCATGAGGCACTGGTTTTGAAACCGATTCAATATTTGGATAAACCACAGACTTTCTAGTTTTAAAAGTGAAACCATAGATATTTGTCAAGCAGAAATAACAATCAGTAGCGTGATTTGTCGGTTCACACCATATTACTGGCACTCCTAAAGGCATCGACTTATGCTTCAGCGATTTTCGTAACCAACCTGCCAATGTATTTGCACAAGTCGAACAAACTGCATTTGGCTTCCAAGATTTATTTGCATCATCAACTTTCGAATTGAAATAAAGTTCATATGCTTTCTTTAGTAATGGTGTAAAGTTTTTCTGGTGAACACGATCGGTAAAATATCCGCACACGTAACAGAACAGATCAGCCGAATTTCTACAACTTCTAGAAGCCATATTTCGCTCAGAATTATTTCAAAATACAGTAACTATTTGAAAAAAAGCGTAACATATGTCATGCATCTTTTAGCAGTATAAAAAGTAGAATTATTTTGCATTTTATTAATTATTAATAAGTTATATGGCAAAAATGAAACGGAGAAAATAACGGTTTCCCAAAAATATATTTATTCACAAATATCTTAAGAACCCGATGTGATAGAGATAAACAGATTTCAAATTTGAAATCAGCGCAAGAAACTGACCTAAGAACACTTATTCTTATATAAGAAAGAAAAATGTTGTTTGTCAGTGTTATCATGGTTGTTCCATACTCTCATATATCGTGGTTGTTCCATACTCTCATTTATCATGGGTGTTCCATACTCTCATATATCAGGGCTGTTTCATACTCTCATATATCTGGGTTGTTTAATATTCTCATATATCAGGGTTGTTTAATACTCTCATATATCATGGCTGTTTCATAGTCTCATATATCATGGCTGTTTCACTCTCATATATCATGGTTGTTTCTGACTCTCATATATCATGGCTGTTTCATACTTTCATATATCAAGGTTGTTTCATACTCTCATATATCATGGTTGTTTCATACTCTCATATATCATGGTTGTTTCATACTCTCAAATATCATGGTTGCTTCAGACTCTCATATATCATGGTTGTTTCAGACTCTCATATATCATGGTTGTTTCATACTCTCATATATCATGGTTGTTTCTTACTCTCATATATCATGGTTGCTTCCGAATCTCATATATCATGGTTGTTTCTGACTTTCATATATCATGGTTGTTTCTGACTCTCATATATCATGGTTGTTTCTGACTCTCATATATCATGGTTGTTTCATACTCTCATATATCATGGCTGTTTCATACTCTCATAGATCATGGTTGTTTCATACTCTCATAGATCATGGTTGTTTCATACTCTCATAGATCATGGTTGTTTTGGACTCTCATAGATCATGGTTGTTTTGGACTCTCATGTATCGTTGTTTCAGACTCTCATATATCATAGTTCTTTCAGACTCTCATATATCATAGTTCTTTCATACTCTCATATATCATGGTTGTGTCATACTCTCATAGATCATGGTTGTTTCATACTCTCATATATCATGGTTGTTTCATACTCTCATATATCATGGTTGTTTCATACTCTCATATATCAGGGCTGTTTCATACTCTCATATATCAGGGCTGTTTTGGACTCTCATATATCAGGGCTGTTTCATACTCTCATATATCAGGGCTGTTTCATACTCTCATATATCAGGGCTGTTTTGGACTCTCATATATCATGGTTGTTTTGGACTCTCATATATCATGGTTGTTTCATACTCTCATATATCATGGTTGTTTCATACTCTCATATATCATGGTTGTTTCATACTCTCATATATCATGGTTGTTTCATACTCTCATAGATCATGGTTGTTTCATACTCTCATATATCATGGTTGTTTCATACTCTCATATATCATGGTTGTTTCATACTCTCATATATCATGGTTGTTTCTGACTCTTATATATCATGGTTGTTTATTAGTCTCACATATCATGGTTGTTTATTAGTCTCACATATCATGGTTGTTTCATACTCTCATATATCATGGTTGTTTCATACTCTCATATATCATGGTTGTTTCATACTCTCATATATCATGGTTGTTTATTAGTCTCATATATCATGGTTGTTTCTGACTCTCATATATCATGGTTGTTTCATACTCTCATATATCATGGTTGTTTCATACTCTCATATATCATGGTTGTTTCATACTCTCATATATCATGGTTGTTTCTGACTCTCTTATATCATGGTTGTTTATTAGTCTCATATACCATGGTTGTTTATTAGTCTCATATATCATGGTTGTTTATTAGTCTCATATATCATGGTTGTGTTGGACTCTCATATATCATGGTTGTTTATTAGTCTCATATATCATGGTTGTGTTGGACTCTCATATATCATGGTTGTTTATTAGTCTCATATATCATGGTTGTTTTGGACTCTCATATATCATGGTTGTTTTGGACTCTCATATATCATGGTTGTTTCTGAAGCTATATGTTCTACATGATGACTCTGCCAGCCTGTGGACAAACTCACACTCATCATCATCATTACCTTCTAGTTCTGTGTTGATTACTGATCTTCCATTCAAGCACCCCCGCCCACATTCTGTCATTCATTCAAGTTCTTTCCATGTTTTCCCTATCATTTAAAAGTCAGTCTCTGGTTACCTTCTCCATGTGTTTTAAAATCTTCCTACTATTCTTTTACAGGAGTCCACAACAAAAACTGCCTTGTAATGCTATCGGCAGCTTTCCTCATTGTCTATCCTTTCCAGCATCAACGTCTTGTCTTGACAAACATCAATATAAAGACACAACAAGTCTATAAAACTTTCATGATAAATATTCTCTTGTTAGCAACACAAACACAAAACAAGGTTAAAAAAACAAACAGATAACAATTTACAGTGTGACACTATCTGGATTTGAACCTGGTGGGACCTAAGACTTTGCTGCATGAGGCAAGTGCTCTATCCACTCTGCCAATCAGTTGATCTACTTGAAAAGACAGCGTCAAAAATACAGAGGAGCTCAAGTAATAAAAGACAACAACAGAAGGAGATGAAGCTGGACTGGTGCCAGCATGAAAGTGGCATGTGGTCAGCACAGGCATGGTCAGACTCTACAGAAACACAAATGAACAGTTTTTACTGCAGCAGAACCCAAAAGAGAAAGACATAAAATGGCAGATAATAAGAGCTATAAGACTAAGTTGAGTTGGATGAAGTTTTATCTTTGTCTTACGTATCTTACCTTTTCACAGGTGGCCCCCTCATAGCCACTGGTACACAGACAGAAACTGGTGTAGCCATCTTGAGTATGGTTGTGCTGACACTGTCCATCATTCTTGCACACTGTGTTGTTGTAGCAGGGGTTGGCTGATTCACAATGACTGCCCAGGTACTTGTCTGTACAGGTACACATATAGCTGCCTGGCAGGTCTTGGCATTTCCCTTGGTTACAGATAGTTAGATTTACAATGCACTCATCAATGTTCTCAGAGCATGTTGGGCCTTCATAGCCTGCTATGACAGAAGATAAGAAATGACCATTTTGTCTATATTGGTATCGATGACAATGATAGATATCTTCATTTACAGTCCTAGTATAAATGTATGCTTATTTTCGTTTACCCTCCACCATGACAAAAGAAGCATATTTGCTGAATGTTTGATAACTCTAGCTATTTGCTGAATGTTTGATAACTCTAGCCATTTTCTGCATGTTTGGTAACTCTAGCTATTTGCTGCATGTTTGATAACTCTAGCCATTTGCTGCACATTTGATAACTAGCCATTTGCTGCACGATTGATAACTCTAGCCATTTGCTGCATGTTTGATAACTCTAGCCATTTGCTGCATGTTTGATAACTCTAGCCATGTGATGCATGTTTGATAACTCTAGCCATGTGATGCATGTTTGATAACTCTAGCCATTTGCTGCATGTTTGATAACTCTAGCTATTTGCTGCATGTTTGATAACTCTAGCCATTTGCTGCATGTTTGATAACTCTAGCCATTTGCTGCATGTTTGATAACTCTAGCCATTTGCTGAATGTTTGATAACTCTAGCCATTTGCTGCATGTTTGATAGCTCTAGCCATTTGCTGCATGTATGATAGCTCTAGCCATTTGCTGCACGTTTGATAACTCTAGCCATCTGCTGCACATATGATAACTCTAGCCATTTGCTGCACGTTTGATAACTCTAGCCATTTGCTGCACGATTGATAACTCTAGCCATCTGCTGCATGTTTGATAACTCTAGCTATTTGCTGCATGTTTGATAACTCTAGCTATTTACTGCATGTTTGATAACTCTAGCTATTTTCTGCACGTTTGATAACTCTAGCTATTTGCTGCATGTTTGATAACTCTAGCCATTTGCTGCATGTTTGATAACTCTAGCTATTTGCTGCATGTTTGATAACTCTATCTATTTACTGCATGTTTTATAACTCTTGCTATTTGCTGCATGTTTGATAACTCTAGCTATTTGCTGCATGTTTGATAACTCTAGCTATTTGCTGCATGTTTGATAACTCTAGCTATTTGCTGCATGTTTGATAACTCTAGCTATTTGCTGCATGTTTGATAACTCTAGCCATTTGCTGCATGTTTGATAACTCTAGCCATTTGCTGCATGTTTGATAACTCTAGCCATTTGCTGCATGTTTGGTAACTCTAGCCATTTGCTGCATGTTTGATAACTCTATAGCTATTTGCTGCATGTTTGATAACTCTAGCCATTTACTGCATGTTTGATAACTCTAGCCATTTGCTGCATGTTTGATAACTCTAGCCATTTGCTGCATGTTTGATAACTCTAGCCATTTGCTGCATGTTTGATAACTCTAGCTATTTGCTGCATGTTTGATAACTCTATAGCTATTTGCTGCATGTTTGATAACTCTAGCCATTTGCTGCATGTTTGATAACTCTAGCCATTTGCTGCATGTTTGATAACTCTATAGCTATTTGCTGCATGTTTGATAACTCTAGCCTTGATAACTCTAGCCATTTGCTGCATGTTTGATAACTCTAGCCATTTGCTGCATGTTTGATAACTCTAGCCATTTGCTGCATGTTTGATAACTCTATAGCTATTTGCTGCATGTTTGATAACTCTAGCCATTTGCTGCATGTTTGATAACTCTAGCCATTTGCTGCATGTTTGATAACTCTAGCTATTTGCTGCATGTTTGATAACTCTATAGCTATTTGCTGCATGTTTGATAACTCTAGCCATTTGCTGCATGTTTGATAACTCTAGCCATTTGCTGCATGTTTGATAACTCTATAGCTATTTGCTGCATGTTTGATAACTCTAGCCATTTGCTGCATGTTTGATAACTCTAGCCATTTGCTGCATGTTTGATAACTCTAGCTATTTGCTGCATGTTTGATAACTCTAGCTATTTGCTGCATGTTTGATAACTCTAGCTATTTGCTGCATGTTTGATAACTCTAGCTATTTGCTGCATGTTTGATAACTCTAGCTATTTGCTGCATGTTTGATAACTCTAGCTATTTGCTGCATGTTTGATAACTCTAGCTATTTGCTGCATGTTTGATAACTCTAGCCATTTGCTGCATGTTTGATAACTCTAGCCATTTGCTGCATGTTTGATAACTCTAGCCATTTGCTGCATGTTCTATAGCTATTTGCTGCATGTTTGATAACTCTAGCCATTTGCTGCATGTTTGATAACTCTAGCCATTTGCTGCATGTTTGATAACTCTAGCCATTTGCTGCATGTTTGATAACTCTAGCCATTTGCTGCATGTTTGATAACTCTAGCCATTTGCTGCATGTTTGATAACTCTAGCTATTTGCTGCATGTTTGATAACTCTAGCCATTTGCTGCATGTTTGATAACTCTAGCCATTAGCTGCATGTTTGATAACTCTAGCTATTTGCTGCATGTTTGATAACTCTAGCCATTTGCTGCATGTTTGATAACTCTAGCTATTCATATGTTGCTGAAACCACAATCATCATCATTCACTTCCCTGTTCCCTCTATTCAACATGAGACCACCACTATTGCAGCTGGTCCCCTTTTACCAAAGCATTTATGTGGTCTCTTGTTGCCATGGTTTCTGTAGGCTTATGTTTGACATAATGAAGTTGCCAGCCACAAGCCAAACCTGATATTAGTCATCTCGTTGTCATGGTAATAACATTCCTGAGGAAGCAATAAGCCTATTCTTTCCTTACCATCCACAATCAATCAACCGTTAAATCAAGCAATGTTCCTCACTTGTATTGGTCCACAAGCCAAGAACCACATGCCTGAAATCAATTCATCTCCTGGTCACTCTCTTTACATACACCTTCCATCCTTTATGAATTCTCATATACCTGAGTATAAGTCAGAAAATATTTTTCCCTTTTTGGACCTTAAAAAATGTACCCAAACTTATATTTGAGTTTTAAAAAAAAGGATGTACAAAACCAATCAGTGCCCCCCCCCCGATTCAGCTGCATAGTTAGCATCCTGATCAAATAATAAGTCACTTCTCAGATCCCATGGCAAATATTCAACCGCACGGGAAACCTTGGCTTTAAAAAAATCATAATATTGATCGCTTCTAAATCATCATCATCATATCATCATCAGTTGCCATCTCCACAACGAAGGTTGGCTGTAATGGATCTCCAACGTTTTCTGTCTCTTGTCTTGGTGGTGCACTCTGATAGACTCTTTCCTGTCCATCTCTTGATGTTATCTTCCCACTTATAGCGCTGTCTTCCCCTTGCACGTTTGCCTTCAACTCTCCCTTCTGTTATGGTCTTCTGCAAGGTGTTATGCCTTTTTTATGTGGCCAAAGTATTTTAGCTGCCGAACTTTGACCTCTCTCATTAGTTCTCTTTTCATACCTAGATTTTCTAGGACCTCCTTATTTGTTTTCATCTCTTTCCATGAGATACGCCCCATTCTTCTATATATCCACATTTCAAGAGCCTCAACTCTTCGCTTCTAAAACAAACAAAAAAAATGCAGAAAAATTGAAACATTTTTACGTAATGGGAATTTATTTATAACTCAGATCTAGCTCAATGCCGAGATCTCATTGCTACTTAGCAACAAATGACAGCAGTAATAATGACTTTCCGAGCGAACGAACAAATGGACTTTATTTTCAAAGGGTTGAGAATTGGGCACGCAGGCCCATCTGATATTCTGCCCTTCCTTTCTCTCACCTTTTATATTGAATTCATTTATTCTCACATGCATTTTACATATTAATGGGGTGAATTTAAGTGTTTTAAACAGGAAAGAATTAAGCTGAAAGTGACAAAAATGTGCAGACGACCAAAGAAATTCCAATGCAACAAATATCTTCAAACCTTACAAAGCAGAATGTTCAGTTTTAAACTTTTAACAAACAACTTAGCCACAAATATCTTCAAACCTTACAAAGCAGAATGTTCAGTTTTAAACTTTTTAGCCACAAATATCTTCAAAACAAACAGAATGTTCAGTTTTAAACTTTAGCCACAAATATCTTCAAACCTTACAAAGCAGAATGTTCAGTTTTAAACTTTTAACAAACAACTTAGCCACAAATATCTTCAAACCTTACAAAGCAGAATGTTCAGTTTTAAACTTTTAACAAACAACTTAGCCACAAATATCTTCAAACCTTACAAAGCAGAATGTTCAGTTTTAAACTTTTAACAAACAACTTAGCCACAAACATCTTCAAGACTTACAAAGCAGAATGTTCAGTTTTAAACTTTTAACAAACAACTTAGCCACAAATATCTTCAAACCTTACAAAGCAGAATGTTCAGTTTTAAACTTTTAACAAACAACTTAGCCACAAATATCTTCAAACCTTACAAAGCAGAATGTTCAGTTTTAAACTTTTAACAACAAAAATGGCACCCATGGAACAAGAAAAATGCCAATGATAACACAAATTACTCAGATGTGACATTAAACAATCCAAATACTGCCATAGTTGACTCAAATGTCAAAGTAAATAATCCAAATTGCTGTCATTGATTACTCAGATGTGACATTAAACAATCCAAATACTGCCATAGTTGACTCAAATGTCAAAGTAAATAATCAAAATTGCTGTCATTGATTACTCAGATGTGACATTAAACAATCCAAATTCTGCCACAGTTGACTTAAATTTGAAAGTAAATAATCCAAATTGCTGTCACTGATTACTCAGATGTGACATTAAACAATCCAAATACTGCCATAGTTGACTCAAATGTCAAAGTAAATAATCCAAATTGCTGTCATTGATTACTCAGATGTGACATTAAACAATCCAAATACTGCCACAGTTGACTTAAATTTGAAAGTAAATAATCCAAATTGCTGTCATTGATTACTCAGATGTGACATTAAACAATCCAAATACTGCCATAGTTGACTCAAATGTCAAAGTAAATAATCCAAATTGCTGTCACTGATTACTCAGCCTCAGAATGAACAATCCAAAAAGAACCCAGATTTCTTAGTTGTGAGAGTGAACAATGCACATACCAACCAGATTTCTTAGCTGTGAGAGTGAACAATGCAAATACTGACCAGACTTCTCAGCTGTGAGAAAGGACAATCCAAATACTAACCAATATTTCACAGCTGCAAGCACAAACTATCTAATATTCTGACTCTAATTTCTCTTCTGTAAGAACGAGGAATCCAAAAATAACCCAGATATCTCAGCTGTAAGAATAAACAATTCAAACACTCATGTAGATTACGCAACTATGATAACATGACCATGATTTGTTGGCTTAAGAAAAAAAAATACTTGCAAATGAAAGACGACAGGAATGCCTCTTGTCTCCATCTCTTTTCTTACTAGCTATAGATTGGGTTATGAAAACATCAACATCACACAACAGAAATGGAATCTGACTAAATAGCTTGATGATCTGGATTGTGCAGATGACTTGGCTCTTCTGTCCCATAACCATAATCAGATGCAAGAGAAAATGAAAATATCTCCATGTCTTTCCTCCTTATTCTTCTGTTTCGCATTTCACTCTGCCATTTTCTACGGCCTCTCTTACTATATGATAGGAAACTCTTTACAGAGCGATACAACAGGAAGCAATCTGATCATCAGAAGAAGTCCCCCCGTCCGACAAGTGTTTCGGCCCTATATACTCCTTTACACTCTAAGGGGGGCGGGCCCACTTGGGTCATGACTCCCAAGCGTCTCAGCTTCCTGTTGTCTTGCATCAAAAATGAACCCATTTCACTTATGGTAGCCGCGAAGTCAACGAGTCGCCACTGCGCGTTCCCCACTGGACTTTTGATACTGACACCCCTTATAGTATACACCGCTTGTCGCCCCTGAGTCGCAGCCCGTTCACTAGTCCACCACAAACCTCAGCGTATTGTGGACTTAGAAAAATTCCTGGTGTTTTCTGTACTATATATCTGTACTCCCCAGAAACTCTCAATTTTCATCTCTTGTCGTCTCACTACTAACTCCTCTCTCGATTCCTCTGTTATATATTTGTTCCTTCTACCTCCGTTATATATTTGTTCCTTCTAGACTTTCCTCTATATCTCTGCCCTTTACACATGACTTCTCCGAAACATACTTCTATGTACCCTCCATATATCTGTGCTATTTCTTTATGTGTTCACAACTTCCTAATCTGTGCCATCTTCTCTATGGCTTCTTAATTATTCCTGTTCTCCAATCTCTGAAATCTCCTATACTCGCCATTTTCCTTATGGCTTCTCTTCACCCTTTTTTTTCTCCTCATGTCTCCTGACATTTCCCATGTCTTCTCTTACTCTTCGCTAATCTCCCATGGCCTCTTTTCTGACTTACTTTTGTTACTTCTTCTTTAAATTCCCCATCTTCTCTTCCACTGCATGTCCCCTCTGCGATAATTCTGTCGTTCAGAAAATGTCCAGACTGCTTTAATTCGTGTTCGGCAAAAATCGACTTCACTCAGCCTCCACTAGGCTTCGCCACTGCCGCCATCTTGTGATTATACTAGCCTCCTCCATCTCTCACTCCCTACTTGACCTACTCATCATCTCCAAAATCTTCATAGCTACGGCCTATTTGCTCTTCAGTGCCTCTAATGCTACATTGTCTGTTTTACGTCCTCACTCTGACTTATTTCTTCCAACCGTTTGTCTTGGTTTCTCCAGTTCAGCTTTCTCGTCTCTCACATTCCCTTCATCTGATTCCTCCTAGTTTCTCCGTCACCACTACTGGATTGCTCTCTCCATGTGACTCCTCGACCACTACTGGATCGCTGTCTCCATGTGACTCCTCCTAGTCTCTCCCTCACCACTACTGGATTGCTCTCTCCATGTGACTCCTCCTAGTTTCTCCCTCACCACTACTGGATCGCTGTCTCCATGTGATTCCTCCTAGTCTCTCCCTCACCACTACTGGATTGCTCTCTCCATGTGACTCCTCCTAGTTTCTCCCTCACCACTACTGGATCGCTGTCTCCATGTGATTCCTCCTAGTCTCTCCCTCACCACTACTGGATTGCTCTCTCCATATGACTCCTCCTAGTTTCTCCCTCACCACTACTGGATTGCTCTCTCCATCTGATTCCTCCTAGTTTCTCCCTCACCGCTACTGGATTGCTCTCTCCATGTGACTCCTCCTAGTCTCTCCCTCACCACTACTGGATCGCTGTCTCCATGTGATTCCTCCTAGTCTCTCCCTCACCACTACTGGATTGCTCTCTCCATGTGACTCCTCCTAGTCTCTCCCTCACCACTACTGGATCGCTGTCTCCATCGATTCCTACTTACTCTTCCTCTACCGTTATTTCTCCTATTTGTCTTTCTATCTCCCTCGCGACTCTTGGACCTGTACTCTCCTCAATCCTTATTTCTTCTCCCGTTCTCATTTTCTCTGTCCTCTTTATATTTCTTATCCCTATATCTATACAATTCCACGATCTCTCTGTCATCTTCTCTCTCTTCTATTACTATATTCCCTTCTATGAGATCTCCGTTTGGTATGTCTGTGACCCTCGTCACTCTCCTCAGATAACATACTGTCTGTGACCCTCGTCACTCTCCTCAGACGACATACTGTTGTGACCCTCGTCACTCTCCTCAGACGACATACTGTCTGTGACCCTCGTCACTCTCCTCAGATGACATACTGTCTGTGACCCTCGTCACTCTCCTCAGACAACATACTGTCTGATTCATTCAACATCGATACCTCTTCTGGAGTCCTTCTCTGTCTGCTCCTATTTTCCACTTCATTAATCATTTTCCAACCCTTTCTTCTTGTCGGTGTATCCTCTTCTTGTACTCCCCTTCATCTGCCCCTCCAGTTTGGGCGTACCTGCATTTGTGCTGTATTTGTTAACTTCGCGAGTGGTATGTTATCTTCTGATGAATCATCCGATGATATATAATATCTCTTCTTCCCACGTCTCGTGCCATTTCTTTCTGATCCTCCGTTTCTTCATTTTCCTCCATTTCCTCTTCTTCCTGCGGATTCCCTTGTGTGATTATTTCTTGTCTCTGCACTTCCTGCATCTGTTTTAACTGTCTTTCTTGCTCTGCTAATATATTTTCTCTCTCTTGCAGTCTCTGTACATATTCCATCAGCGGAATGTCCTCTTTGCTGTCTGAGTTGTCCCTCACATTTCTTAATCTCTTTAATTTTTCTGGTAATGTTCTGTCAACCTTTTCTCTTTCTCACGTTCCTGTCTGATTACGCTGTACATCTTCTTCTATTTCTACTTCTATCTGTCTTCTCTGCACCTTCCTGTCTTCTCTCTCCTTTCTATTCTTCCACCTGAATTTCGTTGTGTGAATCGTTAAAAACTCCAGATCTCTGGTTTTGGTTTTCTCGGTTGTGCATGTATTTTTGCTCTGGTGACTATCTGACTTCCTCTTGCTCCTGGTCTATGACTCTTCTGGAGAACTTTCTTCTGATGTATACTCATCCATCTCCTCTGGTATTACTACCCAATTATCTCCCTTGATGGTCCAGTCACTGTCATTTGTGTTGTTTTCTTCTTGTGTGTAATTGAGGAGTCATGTCTATTATTAGATTGTTTCCGTCCATACGTACTGCATTGCATATTTCTTGACATCAGTATATGCTTTTTCTTTATGTTTTTTTTTACTTTTAACATTGTGCTCCTTCATTAGTTTTTGTTTATCTGTTTGTTTTTCACCTTCGCTTTTGATGTTCCTATGTGTTCTTGTATGTGTTCCTCTGTGTCCTTGTATGTGTTTCGATGTTTATGGGTGTCTCTGTTTGTATAGTGACACTAACCATCTTCTTATGCTTTCCCTCTGGTTTTTCTATCTGTCTGGGTTGCATGTTATTTTCAGGGGTGTGCCGTGTCCTATCCGTATTCACTAAATTTATTTGTTGGTATCTGTTAACTTTCCTTCCTGATCTTATTGGATCTATGTGTGCCTTCCATCCATCTTCTGTCATTATGAGACACATATGTCCGTTCTCTAATGCCACGTTGTTTATCTCCCATATCTTTCTGTTTCTTATCTCGGCAATGAAGTGCCTTACTGCCATTCTAGTTCTTCTCCTAGTCAGGCTATTCCAATGTCCTGATCATTGTTGTCTGTTGAAACTTAGAGTATCTTTTCATTTGTGTATTGTCTCTTAGTTTTCACCACTCTTTCATGCATTTCGTCTCGCTGTATTGTCCTTTGTTGTACTCTGTCCCTCTGTTGCAAGCATCCGATGTTGTATGGCTTTTTATTCGTATGCCAATATCTGTGGTATGGCTGTTCAATCTCTTCTTGCACTACCTCTATCCTGTGCATTTGGTCCAATTCTCTAAACAGTCTACGACAATTGTTCCTCATTCCTTTCGTCATTAAACATGAGCCCGGATCTGTATGGTATGTACAGTTCACTGTTGGTATATGTCTCCTCTGTTTCCTGACTACTTGTTTTTTAGTAGGTCTGCCTTTTCCCTGCCTACTGTATCTAGAGTGTTGAGGCGTCTCAAAAGCCCTCGTGTGGTGCGTTCAAGAGTGTGCCCATTGTGTGCAGGTGTTATTATGAGGTTGACAATACATGTCATCCTTGTCCCTACACATAATCTGTCGCAGACTATGATAACTAGCTAAATGTACAGACCTACTGTTTTGATACATGCATGGTGGTCTTCATGTACACGTGCTAGCTCTGTGTCCCCGCTGATGGCAATTGTAGCATTCAATGTTTTGCACCCATCGGCGACCTGTTTGTTGTCTTCTTAATTGCATAAGCCAGGCCTTGCATTCAGTAGCTTTACCAGAAAATGTGTTAACATTACCTTTAACATTGGTAAGTTTGCTGTTTTTGTCCAGCTTACCCAATGTCACAACGCTATTTTGTGATTGCTTGCTTGTTAGTGACAAGCAAATAGACATGGAAATAGCCGAACAACTGGGTCATGTGACCATCGGAAATTCGGGCGCCAAGGGGTTGAGCGCGAAATATTCATTAGAGATTGGACTGCCATCCCATTTGGACGATATTCTATGCCAGCTTGATGCTGCCCATATTTCATCGAATATCTTGATACATAGCCCGCCAGATTAGTCTTATGTTGGCGATATTTATTCTAGGGAAGTGATTATTTGCTCAGTGATGATTTTTGTGTAAGCTGAGAATTGGTTGTACGTACTTTTGATAGTCGTAGGTCGTTAGTACCATGTTGGTTTGCCACTACATTGAGCGGAGTTCACCGTAGGAGTTAGGTGGCCATATTGCCTGGTCTTGCATATTGATATTATATGTTCATTCCCTGTGTGGGCATTTATGTATGTATTTGCATTTCATTGGGCCGTGTGTGGCCAAGTTGTGTTCTTCTAATAAAAGGGATATTAGCTGTTTAGAAGCGTTTGTTCCTTGTGTCACCCATCGTTGTATAGTCATACCTCAGTGGACACGAGCCAGATTATGTGTCGTAGTTAAATCTGTACAACAGTGGTCATGCCCTAGTGGTGTGGGGTTAGCCAGCTAGCACCTTCCCCTACCATAGTTAAATAGTGGCTTGTGATACCCAATGTATCTGATACTTGACGTAACACGTCTACTACCGTGTCTGTACTGTGTTCCATCTTGACACCTGAAAGAGTTATTTTATCAATGGGAACTTTCTTGAGGCTCTGAAAGGAAACAAATTGTTTCGGTTAATTGTCTTGTCCCTGCAAGAAAAACAATTGGTATGCACCGCAGATTACCACAGAAAATTGTTCAAGTAAACTTCACTACATGCATCAATTCAATCTTAAACAATTAATGTATCTAACTGATATTAAAAATTTTTCTTAGTAACTAACTAACTACTCTGTTCCTTGACGTTATCTCCTGATGAAGGCGTGTTTTCTGGACCCAAGGTATAAGTGTGCACACTGTTTTTTTAGTTCTTTTTTTTAAGTTCTCTTCTGTGTTGTCAGAGGAGGTTGTAGATACTCGAGTTTCCCTGTTTGTAGTAGATCACCCTGGTGTGATAATAGTTGACCCGATAGTGGAGTTAAAATTTTATAGAAATCGTCTCTTCAGTCTATTTTCTTCACCCTTGACTTGACCTCATGTGTTGACCTTCTTTCCGCTGAGTTGTTTGTCTGATTAGTTGACCTTGACTACCTCAGCTGCTCTTCCCATGACTTGTCACGTGCAAGAAAAGATGTTCATTCATAACCCTCCACTCCCAAAGGAACAAGAGTTGAGAAGAAGACACTGCAACAGATAGGACACACATTGAGGAGACCTGTTGATAGCATTACAAGGCAGTCCTTGTTCTGGAATCCATAGGGAAAGAGAGGCAGAGGTAGACCAAAAACACACGGAGAAGAGAACTGGATACAGAGGTGAAAATTATGAGGAAAACATGGAAAGAACTTGAGCGGATGGCACAGGACAGGAAGACTTGACATGTGTTTGTTGAAGGCCTCTGCTCCTCGGGGGGGGGGGGGGTTTAAAGGGTATTGATTGAAATGAAGGACACTGCTAAGGCATATATCTCACCGGTTGCGTTGCAGTTACACGTATAATTATTAATGTGGTTTTGACACAACCCTCCATGTTGGCAAGGCTGTGAAAGGCACTCATCAATATCAGCGTCACAGAAAGTTCCAGTGTAGCCTGGATGACAGTTGCAGACATAGCTCCCATCTGTGTTCAGGCAGCTACCGTTGACACATTTATGTGTTTTAAGAGAACACTCATTGATATCCTCAGTGCAGTTAATGCCACTCCAACCTACAAGCACAAGAACAATCAATTAACAAATATGCTACAGACAATGCAGTCTGAATTAAGTAGAAGTCACTCGGACCATCTAAAATACTTCTACTTATCAGAAGTTTGCTCAAAGATGGACAAATACAGTCAGCATAACAAGTCAAACATGAAGCAATTATTTTAACCATTCAGAAACAAGTATTTCAATTTTTTAAATTTTCATTTCTGTATCTTTAAAGTTTTCATTAGCAAGTTAAAGCTTAAAATATGGTGTCAAGTTAATTGCTAGTCCCATAGTTGATGCATCTCAGAAGAGAAGAGCAGAATAGCTCAGCCAAAAACAGCATTCTATCAAATCTTTTTTTTAATCTTTAGCTGCTGACTGTCAAAGCAGTAATGAGGATGTCCTGAAAGAGGCTAATGCGCAAAGGAAACTTATTTCACAAGCTAGAAAGAAGCAATCCACTTTTTTGGGGCATGTTATGAGAAGAGGAAAGTTGAATACATAGTAAAAACAGGTTAGGTTGAAGGAAGAAGAGACAGGGGAAGACATAGAGAGCAAATACTGGACAGTTTGACATTGTGGCATGAAAGGAGGTCAACATCATAATTGATAAATTGTACTGGAGACAGAAGTTGTGGAGAGACACGATCTCCTATGCCACTAGGCACGGTACTTGATGATGACCATAGTTGTAAATGTCAAAAGGAAAAAGTTTAGTGCAACAGAAAATAAGGTGCTTTCCTGATATACTTACATTCTAGCTTCTTTGTTTCTACACCATTCTGCTAGCTACTTTCTTGTTCATACACCATTCTGCAAGCTACTTTCATGTTCATACAACATTCTGCTAGCTACTTTCTTATTCATACAACATTCTGCTAGCTACTTTCTTGTTCATACAACATTCTGCTAGCTACTTTCTTGTTCATACAACATTCTGCTAGCTACTTTCTTGTTCATACAACCTTCTGCTAGCTACTTTCTTGTTCATACAACATTCTGCTAGCTACTTTCTTGTTCATACAACACTCTACTAGCTACTTTCTTGTTCATACACCATTCTGCTAGCTACTTTCTTGCTCATACAAGATTCTGCTAGCTACTTTCTTGTTCATACAACATTCTATTCTGCTAGCTACTTTCTTGTTCATACAACATTCTGCTAGCTACTGTCTTGTTCATACTACATTCTGCTAGCTACTGTCTTGTTCATACAACACTCTGCTAGCTACGTTCTTTTTCATATACCATTCTGTTAGCTACTTTCTTGTTCACACAACATCCTGTCAGTTTCTTTCTTGCTAATACAACATCCTGCTAGCTTCTTTCTTCTTGCTACAGAAACATTGTCAACTAAAGTCACTACTTCATGTCTCAGTCATAATTATCCTAGCGGTTCTTTGTCTTTCTGATGCTGACAACCTTGATGTATTAAAGAAATTGCCAAAGTTATAAATTTTTCTCAGAATTCCACTATGTATTAACAGTCATGAATATCTCAAGGTATGAGACGCTGAAATGTAAAGGATTTAGAAAGCTTTACTTCACAAATGATCCTACCTTGCTTGCAGGCGCATGTGTAATTGTTGAACTGAATTGACTGGGTACATGTTGCTGTGTTGTTCTCATCACATGGTTGAGAAAAGCAGGGTCCACGCACATCACAAAATATGCCTGACAATAACAAAACAATGGTTGTTGTTTATGACAAAAGTGTGGGTGTGTCAACTATAACGTCAATAAAACTGATATAACTATTTTTAGCTCCCTAAGAACAACAAGGTGGTTACTACAACTGCCCCGTCAGATGTTTGCATTTTCAGATGTGTACGTCCCGTACATAATTTCTGAACAGGTTTTTTGCCTAATTATTAAATTAAATATATATATATATAAATCGATCATCTTGCGCCACACCTTAGATGATATTTGCATCGTGAGATTCGGCAAGATGTTAGGCCACATGAATAACAAATCAACCAATGAAGTCAAGCTGCCTATTTTTCGATTGATGCAGGATTTGCGAGAGTCCGCGTGGTGTGTTGTTCATTCATCATTTTTTGCTAATGCTGACAGCAGCCAGCACGTTACTGATTATTTTAACAATGAGTGAAATCAAATAATTCATTATTTACAGCTGCTTATAAGCAACAACAAAAAAAACAAAAATAAGGGGGATCATCATCATCATTCCTTTTCGTTCCCTGTAGAACATAGGTCAGAAACAGTTGCTCTCCATCGATTTCTATTCCGGGCTGTCTTTTTCAGCTGTGCCCAAGTCATTCCAATTTCCCTAGCCTCCTCTTCAACAGTTCTTCTCCAAGTTCTCTTTGGCCTCCCCCATACATGCCACACCTCAGACATGAAAAACCTGTACAACAAATCCAAAAACCCTGTACAGAGACCCGCAAAACCTGTACAGACTGAAAAACGTAACAATAGAGTTAATTAATGTACAAATATATTCAATTAGATGGTTCTGCACCATCATAGTGACATGCGCCCTTTGCCTTTTTAAGCATGTCTTCACTTGCTTTAAAACCTAAACAACAAGAGTTAGAATTTATTTTGTACCGGTATTGTAGAAAAGCTGTGACTGTATCATCATTTAGTCTATTTCTGCAAAAAAAATTAATACAATTTATGGTGGAAATGAAGAACAGTTTGGTGTGTGTTCTATAGTGCCTCATAAAAGTATAGATCTAAAGAGACCAGTAATAAGCGTTATGGGTTAGGTTTAGGAATCTTAAATCAAATATATATATATATATATATATATATATATATTTTTTTAAAGCTAGCAATGAAAATATAAACTGGCGCAATATTATATATTCTCTACCGAACTTCAAAAATTGGAATAGCCGTTATACCCATACGAATTTTAGTGTCAATCAAACATTGATAGTAATTAATTATTTAATAAATATAAATCATTGGATGACCGTAATGATGATCACCCAAGGCAAAATCACATTGTTTTTTAAAGAAACGAAATTAAAACTAAGAAGAGAAGTAACTCCAAATAAACTTTTCTCTGACCTGGTTAAGTTGCAAATTTGCCTTGCTTTTGTGGGTTTTTTTTCAGTTTCATAATTTGGTCATATCGGAATGACGGTCGCCGAATGCTCCGCATGTATTTTCGTACCATTTAGATTTCGGGTTAACCCTAACCCCAACTGTAACCCTAATCCTAACTCTAAATGGTACGAAAATACATGCAGAGCATTCGGCGACCGTCATTCCGATATTAGGCCTACCCATAATTTGTTTTGTATTATTATTCAAATTTACATTTCTTACGCACTTTCTACCGTAAACCTAACCTCAACCTTAACTCTAAATGGTACGAAAATACAAATATTAAACATACTCGACGGCAATAAAGGTAAAGATTACCAGAATCTCAGTAAAAAGAGTTGTCAGAATCATTCAAGTTGAATAAATTCAACTCAAACAAGAATTTCGTGCTCTTTTTCCACAAAATGTTTATGATTCGGCGGTATGGCAGCGTCCATGTTTGTAACTTTCGCTTTTGTAAAATCACTATTATCAGTTCTACCGTATTCGCTAGCAGTAAAATATTTTGTTCGTTTCAAGCTTAGTGGCCAGATTTTTCAATGCTGAATCCGATTATGCCCAGCAATTGCCGATACGATTGTAAACAGAAGAGTTCTGGTGCTTTTAAAATAGGACGTACGTTTTATAGGTGTATGGGAACGAGGTATCGCACTACTTCCGTGACGTACTCGGTACGGCACAGCGACAAAAATTGTCAAGATTTATGCCGTATGGCGTACGTCATAATGGTGCTGAAAGGGTTAATAATTAGGCGAAAAAACCCGTACAGACCCGTGTACGGCCCGTACACATCTGAAAACGCAAACACCCCGTACAGATTATGGGTAAACCTTTAAGTGTGGCATGTATGCCTCCCCACTCTTCTTTTTCCCTGTGGGTTCCAGTCAAGGGCAATTCTGGCTATGCTTAATTTTTCTCTTCTGGGTGTATGACATATTACTTGATTTCACTAAATCTTGTAGAACCTGTGTAAGAAATGTATATTTGAAAATTATTATAAAAAAATTACGAAATTTGGAAGAAAAATCACGAAAGCACGGCAAATTTGTATCTTAGCCGGATCAGAGCCCCTGGAAAAGGTTTTTTGGAGTTACTTCTCTTCTAAGTTTTCCTTTCTTTTAATACATTCTGATTTTTCTTTGGTGGATACATCATTATTACGATCATCCAACGAGTTATTTTTATTAAATAATTAATTACTATCAATGTTTGTCGTATTGACGATGGACACTAAAGTCATATGGGTATTTCAAGCTGCCACTTAGGCTATTTTTATTTTTGAAGTTCCTTAGAGAATAAATTAAGCTAGCGGCAGTTTATATTTTCATTGCAAGTTATGAGCTTTTCGATTTTAAAAAATTAATATGATAACGTGATTTTATTATTTTTTTAAATGACATCAAATATTTATTGAAATAATTCGAAACCGCCCTGGAAACCTCCCCATTCTATTTCATATAACAGGATAATATAGTTTAGTTCAATTTTTTTCTTTGCAATTTTAATAATAATAACGAAGGAGTAAAATTAGTTGTGAGAACAGTGGGACGTCTTCTTCTGTATCATTCTTGTATTTCGTGAACGTCTTTAGGATTAAGATTAAGTGTTAGGTTTTGGATTTCTAACTTCTTCTTCTTCTTCTTCTTCTTTGATCCTTAGCCGCCGACCGTCAAAGCAGTCAGTGGCCATCATGCCTAGTGGCGTCTTGTAGGGCAACAACAAATTGATTCCACTTTGCTCGGTTGGCGGCCATCCTTCGTACAGTGCCCCAACTCTGGTTCATTCTTTGCATCTCAGCCTCCACAGTCCTCCCCCAGGTTGTTTTTGGTCAGCCTCTCTTTCGTTTTCCTTCAGGGGTCCAAAGCATAGCTGTTCTTGTGATGGCATCGGGGTCTCTTCTGAGGACATGGCCAGCTCCAGCATCTGCCAGCTATGATGGTGTGCATGTCCTCTTGCTTGCTCCGAGTAAGCAGATCTTGGTTGGTGATGGTATTCAGCCAAAAGATTCGGTGAATTTTTCTTAGGCATGTTGTGTGAAAAGAGGACAATTTCGACATTTCCTTCTCTGTAACTCTCCAGCATTCCGCACCATAGAGAAGCACACAGCTCTGATATAATCTTAATTTTGTGCTTGTGCTGTATTGAGAGGACTTCCAGATGTTGTTTAGGCTAAAAAAAGGCTGTTCTTGCCTTATTCATTCTGATGTTGATGTCTTTGCCTGCCCCGCCGTCTGGTGTTACTATGCATCCTAGGTATGTGAAGGTGTCTGTCTGTACCAGTTGCTGATTCCTTACTGAAATGGGCTCAGGGTTGCTCACATTGAGCGTCATGACCTGACTTCTTTAAATTGATGTTCAAGCCCACCTGCTGGCTAAACTTATTAAGTCTATCCGTTTTTTCCTGGATGTGCTGACCTTGATGTGAATGTGCTAGTAGTGCAATGTCCGCATTTCTGCATAAAATTCCAGATCATTTCCTGAAATGTCAAGCAAAATGTAGTCCATCTTATTCCTCTTGGATTGCCCTCTGGTTGTCTGATGTCATCCAGGCGCATCACCCAATCTATGACTGTTAAAACCTTTAAAACAGCGTGGATTTTTGAATTTACCAATTACAAGTAGGCCTAATGGCAATTTTTCTGGGCATTCTCCCTGTCGTACTCCTGTCTTCACCACACTTTTCATTTCTGAAGGAAAAAAAGCAATCTCCAAACAATCCAGTTTCATCAGCGGAATTATACCTACTCATGGCTGGTTTTTCCGTCCATGACTCGGTAGTGTTTCATTAACAGAATGCCTTTCCCCACACCCTTTGTAAGTAATGTTGTGCCGTTTGTAAAAACGACCCAACCAGCCAGGACTACATTTAGCCAGTCTGACCTTCCAGAAGTGCTAACTCTTCTGCCTTTGCAGTTAATATGGTCCATTACAGGACATTTGCTGATCGCCATGGTGAACCATTTTAGGAGTGCCGTGTCAACAACATCACACGCCGCTTTTTCGGTTCTTCATTCTGTAAACAATCAACTTGTCCACCATAAAACATTTTTCAACCGATCCTTATTTTGTTATGATTCTGAAAGCGTTGATTTTAGAATGTCGAATACCTTTGCTACTTCCATTTTCTCTTTGCCACTATTTTCCACTTCTTGTAATAGCTCAATCTTTCTTTTCAAAGATATGGATTTTAACTTTCCATTTTGAGAGGGGAATAACTCAAATTCTAACACCGACGAAGCGCGCAATTTCCGAAAATAGCCGAAAAATTTACAAATGTCAGGTACTGTATTTGAAAAAAGTTCGTCTTAAGCAGATCAAATTATATAGTCGGGACACATTTAACGTTCGGCATATCCGAAATTCGTGATAAACGGATTCCGCTTAAGACATTTTTTACAAAGACAAAGAAGAAAAATTGCCGGGGATAAACAAATTGTTCTTCACAACAGAAATTCGCCACATCCGAGATCGCCTTAAGCGGTCTGCACTGTATTGCAGTCTGCAAGATCTCCCTTCTTGGGCAATTTGACAATTATTCCTTTGTTCCACTCTGATGGTGTTGTCCCCGTTTTCCAGACTTGTGCAAATAGTGGTTCTAATAGTTCTGCTGCTAGCTCAGGGTCTGTCTTAAATAGCTCTGCATTTAAGTTATCATGGCCAGGAGCTTTTCCGTTCTTTAACCCTTTGATTGCTGTGATGATTTCTTCTTTTCGTGGAATGTCTGTATTTACAACTTGATCGTTTTCAGCCTCAGAAACATTCAATTGTGTCTCTGGTGGTTCCTTGTTCAAAGTTTCTCTGAAATGCTCTGCCTATCTTGTTTCCTGTCCCTCTGCTGTCGTGATGAGATTTCCTTGCTTATCTATTACTAATGTAATATTGTTTGCACCTCGTTTTCCGCTGATGAATTTAGTTATTTTGTATACTGTGCTTTGTTCATTTCTCAGTGCTGCCTCTTCTGCCAGTCTCGCAAGATCGTATAGGAAATTCCTTTTGTTGGCTCGGGTTTGGCGTTTAAATTCCTTGTCCAGTTGACTGTACTGTTTGCTATATAGTTGCTTTAACCTGGGGGACTTCGCTTCTGTTTTCTTTCTTTTCATTTCCTTTCTCAGTGTTATGGTGTTTAATGTTTCTGGTGTTATCCAGTCTTGCTTCTTCCTTTCCTGGAATCCCAAGCATGATTTGCTGCTTTCCTTATATATTGTTGAAATGGTGTTGAATTTCTGGTCTATATCATCAGTCAATGTCTTTTCCTGACTTTTGGCAAATTGATATCGTTTCTTTATGTCAGCCAAAAAAGCTTTTCTGGTAAGGGGGTCCTTCAATTTGCTGATGTCAAACCTTTTCTGTATAGTTACAGTTGGTCCAGCCCTTCTTAGTTTCACTTTGTTTTGCTACTACTAAATAGTGATCACTTCCCACATCTGCACCTCTTCTTACCTTCACATCTTGTAATGCATGTCTCCATCTACCGTTAATCATGATGTGGTCTATCTGGTTTCTGTCCTGACCATTTGGTGATTCCCATGTTAATTTGTGAATTTCTTTATGTGGGAAAAGTGTTCCTCCAATGACCAGGTTGTTAATACTACAGAAACTTATTAATTTATCCCCATTTTCGTTTGCTGTTCCGCTGCCGCATTTCCCCATTACTCTTTCATTATATGTATTGCGTGTACCAGCTTTCGCATTGAGGTCTCCCATTACTATAATAAGATCATATCTAGGCATGTCTTCCATTTCTTTCTGCAGTTGTTGATAGAATTCATCCTTGACCTCTTCATCGCTGTCATTCGTTGGTGCGTAGCATTGTATTATTGGTGAATCTACCTCTCAATCTTAATCTTATCAGTCTGTTGTTGATGGGTTTCCATTCCAGTAATGTCCTTTCTATTCCTTTCTGTAGAATAATGGCTACGCCTTCATTGTGCTGTCCATCCTCTCTTCCAGAGTAAAGTACTGTTTCTCCTGTTGCTGTTTTAACTTTTCCTGCCCCTGTCCATCTGCTCTCGCTTATCCCTAGAATGTGTAACCTATAGTTTCTCATTTCTGCAGTGACCTGTTTTAGTTTACCCATCTCATTCATTGTCCTGACATTCCAAAATCCTATTCTTGTATCATGTTTTGCGGTCAGGACGTCCGTTCTCATGTCAGTGGCTTCCTTTCGGCTTTCACCACTGACAGTCATACGAGCCTCAGACTCCGGATGTCCGTCCCGCAGCAAAGTTTGTTTATTTGTTGTTGTTTCCGTAACTTTGGATTTCTAACACTTACCCCTTATTACTGTGTCTCAGAATTCTTTCACAAGGTCCTATAGAGCACAGGATTTCCCAGTCCGTTAGTGTTAATTAAGTGCAGAAATAGACTAAATGATGACATGATCACATCATTTTTACAGTGTAAAATAAACTCAGACATTTGTTGTTTGGGTATTAAAATAAGTGAAGACCTGTTTTAAAAAGCAAAGTCCTCAATTATAATGCAGCCCACTGAAATTGAAAATATTTTTACACGAATTAACATTTTTTTCAGTCTTTGTACAGGTTTTGTGGGTCTCTGTACAGGGTTTTTGGATTTTTTGTACAGGTTTGTCATCTCCGAGGGGTGGCATGTATGACCTGACCTAGTAATTTATGCTAATGTGAATAGTAGTCCTGTTCATTCTTCACTTACTTAGAAATCCCCGGTAACCAGATAAGTGAAATACAGTAAGACTCTGACTATCCAAGTCCTGGGATCGAAATCATGTAGCATCATGCTCCAGTCTACCCAGCTGTAAATGGGCTCTGCTGATGAGTAAGGGAAGGCAAAGGCAGTGAAGAATGGAACTGGTCACCTCACCTCATAAAAGTTGAACCTAGTGTAGCGATGCCTCATTTATTTCACTGACCTACAGTAGTACCAGCTACGGAACTGCCTAAATTAGAAACAAAATTTATTACAGAGAAAATAACTGCCAACTCTCCTACCTTCAACATAATCAGGGCACAGACACCACCAGTCTGTGCTGTTTGTCCGACAATAACCACCACTCTGACAGATGTTGCTGCAGTTTGGTGTCTGGCAGTGGGAGCCCTCATACCCTGGAGTGCAGCTGCAGTTAAAGTTTCCTTCTAAATTTGTACACTTCCCATCATGAAGACATATGGGGTCTGTGTTGTTGCACTCATCCACGTCTACCTCACAAGTTTCACCTGTTAAACAGGTAAATAAATATACATAAATAAACACACACAGTAAGTCATCTGTTTGGTTCAGTGGTTCACTTTATGCAGGTTTGAACATGTATCACCCAGTGTTAAGATAGTTTCATTTTATCTGCATGCCTAATACAAAGTTACATGCTTAGAACATTTTTTTTAAAGTCAAAAAAAGTATCAGTCAGCAAGAAAATGATCCATGTTAGTGACTGAGTATAATGAATGACAATTTAACTGGACATTTTGACTGTGAATGTAACAAGACATTTTGACTGACATAGAATGCAACAGGACATTTGGACTGACATAGAATGTAACAGGGCATTGTGACTGACAGCTTGTAACAAGACATTTTGGCTGTGAATGTAACAATTTTGACTGACAGAATATATCAAGACATTTAGACTGATAATGTAACACTACATTTAGACTGATAATGTAACAATGCATTTTGACTGACATAGAATGTAACAAGACACAGACTGATAATATAACAAGACATTTAGACTGATAATATAACAAGACACTTAGACTGATAATATAACAAGACATTTAGACTGATAATGTAACAAGACATTATGACTGATAATGTAACAAGACATTTAGATGACAATGTAACAGGGCATTTTGACTGATAACATAACAAGATGTTTGGAGTGACATTGAATGCAACAAGACATTTTGATTGATAATGTCACAAGTATTTTAACTGATAATATCACAAGACATTTTGACATTAAAAAAAAAAATTCTGACACTGCAGCAGACTGACACAAGAATCATACATAACAGATCATTACTGAAGTGAAACAGGCTGACACAAGAATCATACATAACAGATCATTACTGAAGTGAAGCAGGCTGACATACGAATCATACATAACAGATTATTACTGAAGTGAAGCAGGCTGACACAAGAATCATACATAACAGATCATTACTGAAGTGAAGCAGGCTGACACAAGAATCATACATAACAGATCCTTACTGAAGTGAGGCAGGCTGACACAAGAATCATACATAAAAGATCATTACTGAAGTGAAGCAGGCTGACACAAGAATCATACATAACAGATCATCTCGAAGTGAAGCAGGCTGACACAAGAATCATACATAAAGATCACTGAAGTGAAGCAGGCTGACACAAGACATACATAACAGGCATGGGGCTGTTTCATTACTGAAGTGAACCTGCTTGCAGGCTGTACACAAAGACGCCACTATGGAAACAGCGATAGATTGGCATACTAACAGATCATTACGGTTGGTGGCTAAGGATGGAAGAAGAAGAAGAAGACTGAAATGAAGCAGGCTGACACAAGAATCATACATAACAGATCATTACTGAAGTGAAGCAGGCTGACACAAGAATCATACATAACAGATCATCACTGAAGTGAAGCAGGCTGACACAAGAATCATACATAACAGATCATCACTGAAGTGAAGCAGGCTGACACAAGAATCATACATAACAGATCATTACTGAAGTGAAGCAGGCTGACACAAGAATCATACATAACAGATCATTAATGAAGTGAAGCAGGCTGACACAAGAATCATACATAACAGATCATTACTGAAGTGAAGCAGGCTGACACAAGAATCATACATAACAGATCATTACTGAAGTGAAGCAGCCTACAAAGGCAGCATGCAGGATGTTAATGCTCACACTGTGTTTATTTATTTATTTTTTTAAAACTGCTTACCTGTATAGCCTGTGCCAGAACAATTGCAGAACCCATTTGTGCAAGATCCATGCTGACACAGTGACTTATTCTGGCAGGCATCTACAATCTTTGACTCACATCTGGATCCTGTGTAACCTGGGGGTGGAATGAGTGACAGAACTCCTTTAAGCAAGAAAAATACCTGAATACAGTTATTTAATGATGATGATGACAAATAATGGTAACTGACTGTTGTGTCAGTCAGCATCCATGGACCAAAGAATAAAGTAGTTAGGAACAATTTTTTTTTTATTTATGTGGAGAATACGTCATGAAATTTGCCACATCTGTGGCTTGACCTAATATCCTCCCACCAGGGAACTAAATACAGAAAAAAACTAGTGGTTAGTTCAGCATTCTACCATCATATGAAAGATCTTCCAGAATAGAAGGATTCAAAGTGTTTAAACTAGGTCACAGATGTGGAACTGATGACAAGGTCACCAATGTGGAACTGATGACAAGATCACCAATGTGGAACTGATGACAAGATCACCAATGTGGAACTGATGACAAGATCACCAATGTGGAACTGATGACAAGTTCACTAATGTGGAACTGATGATAAGTTTACTAATGTGGAACTTATAACAAGAACCAGACCATCTGCTAGTGAAACAAGAGATGAGAAGAAGATACTGACAGCATTTCAAGGCAGTCTTTATTCTGGAATTCCCAGGGTAAGATAGACAGAGGGAGATAGACAGAGGGAGATAGACAGAGGGAGATAGACAGAGGGAGATAGAGACAGCCATGGAAAAAAGAACTGGAGACAGAAATGACAGGGATAATGAAGACATGAAAGACCTTGAGGGGATGACACCGGACAAGACAAGAAAACCTGGCATGTGTTTGTTGAAGACATGGCATGTGTTTGTTGAAGACCTGGCATGTGTTTGTTGAAAGCCTTGTCATGTGTTTGTTGAAAGCCTTGTCATGTGTTTGTTGAAAGCCTTGTCATGTGTTTGTTGAAAGCCTTGTCATGTGTTTGTTGAAGACTTGTCATGTGTTTGTTGAAGACTTGTCATGTGTTTGTTGAAAGACTTGTCATGTGTTTGTTGAAAGACTTGTCATGTGTTTGTTGAAAGACTTGTCATGTGTTTGTTGAAGACTTGTCATGTGTTTGTTGAAGACTTGTCATGTGTTTGTTGAAGACTTGTCATGTGTTTGTTGAAGACCTGGCATGTGTTTGTTGAAGACCTGGCATGTGTTTGTTGAAGACCTGGCATGTGTTTGTTGAAGACCTGGCATGTGTTTGTTGAAGACCTGGCATGTGTTTGTTGAAGACCTGGCATGTGTTTGTTGAAGACCTGGCATGTGTTTGTTGAAGACTTGGCATGTGTTTGTTGAAGACTTGGCATGTGTTTGTTGAAGACTTGGCATGTGTTTGTTGAAGACCTGGCATGTGTTTGTTGAAGACTTGGCATGTGTTTGTTGAAGACTTGGCATGTGTTTGTTGAAGACTTGGCATGTGTTTGTTGAAGACTTGGCATGTGTTTGTTGAAGACTTGGCATGTGTTTGTTGAAGACTTGGCATGTGTTTGTTGAAGACTTGGCATGTTTCTTTAAGACTTGGCATGTGTTTGTTTGTTGAAGACTTGTCATGTTTGTTGAAGACTTGTCATGTTTGTTGAAGACTTGTCATGTTTGTTGAAGACTTGGCATGTTTGTTGAAGACTTGGCATGTTTGTTGAAGACTTGGCATGTTTATTGAAGACTTGGCATGTTTATTGAAGACTTGGCATGTGTTTGTTGAAGACTTGGCATGTGTTTGTTGAAGACTTGGCATGTGTTTTCTTTAAGACTTGGCATGTGTTTGTTGAAGACCTATGCTCTTTGTGGATCAGTAGAGTAATGACAAGACTTTAAGAATGGACTAAACCAGGTCAATGACACGACTTTAAGAATGGACTAAACCAGGTCAATGACATGACTTTAAGAGTGGACTAAACCAGGTCAATGACACAACTTTAAGAATGGACTAAACCAGGTCAATGACACGACTTTAAGAACTAAACCAGGTCAATGACACGACTTTAAGAATGGACTAAACCATGTCAATGACATGACTTTAAGAATGGACTAAACCAGTGGTTCCCAAACTTTTTTCGCTAGGCCACACTTTCGGAATGAAACCACCAAATTTTTTTCTTGATAAGAAATAGCTTCAAAAAGAAAAAATCAATTCCTAGCAGTACTTTATTCAGAACACAACTACTTTATAAAATGATCATGAGACACCAGAAAGTATAAAACAATACAGCTACATAAAAACATGACTCATTCACAAAATATACACACTCAATGAGAGGTGTGAACTTGTTTTTGTAGAGTAATCTCATTTATATTAGGTCATATTTGAGACAAACAAATTATCATCTCCACATCAACACAAAGAAGCCGTTTCCTTTTCTGGTCTTTGATATTTGTCAGAGCTGAAAATCCCTGTTCACAACAATTTGTCATGGAGAACTGTACCTATCTGATATAAAATAAATTATATTACTGAATAGAATCTGAAAAATTATGGACAATTCTATGGGTATTTCCCATACTCTGACAAGAACAAGACAGAGGGAGATTCACAAATGTGGCGAGAGGTTTTTATTTGGCTCTAGGATCAGTATAGTACTGACAATTACAGAAATAGAATTTCTGCAGAAAATGGTGAAGTCCCAGTGTCTGAGAGAACTACTGGTATCACAAATTAGTTACGGCTGTGAATGTTCTGATCTCGAAAAATTAGTAGAGAGGAGACCGACATAAATTGCCACCTCCGCTGTGTAACTAACTGTGATATAAAGACAAGGAAACAGATTTTACTTAACAATGATAAAATTGACAAGTCTTCAAATACAATTTCCTTATTATTTATTTAGTATATACACTATCTACTCTTGTGCTGAAGGGTGGATGTTGAAACAATGGAATGTAATGGATTTGTAAGTTTACATATGATTTACAAATATTTATATTTATATAGATATATAAATATATTACAACAAGTTTTCCAATTATAGGAACAAAAATTATATCAGCTGCGCTGTTATTCAATTATAGTACATGTATCAGCTGTGCTGTTAATTAAGTACATAACATTTATCAGCTATGCTGTTAATTTTTGTCTCTTGCTATGCTAATTCACTTTCTCGTCACTGACACTAACTTTTGCTCACAATGCTGACAGAAATGGTACTAATGTGTACTCATCTCTCTAAGGTCTGTTCTTCTTTGTTTGGTTCACACAACAACGGCTGAGGATCGTTCCTTTAGCCCACCCAAGACTGAGGGGGACCAAAGATGTAGATTCTGTGTAACCTCTATGCTCCTGCGGAGTTCCAGGCAGCTGGATTGACGACCCACGATCTCAGTTTTGATGACACGAATAAAACCTGTAACAAGGAAAAATAGGGGCTAATTTCTGTCCTCGAGCCCACCTATTTCTAGTGTGGGTGAAATGAGCGTGTCTCAGGTGTCTGCATGTAGGATGAATGACAACATGGCTCAGTATGATTTAGCAATAGCGAGACAAGACAGGTGTCTACTTGCAAAACATTCTTTCTGATAAACTAATACATGGATACATTCAATAATATAAATTCAATACATGAATACATCCAATAATATAAATTCAATACATGAATACATCCAATAATATGTATTCAATACATGAATACATCCAATAATATGTACACCTAGGTGTGATACAACCATTTCCTTCCCCCTATAATATACCAGGCCCTCTCTGACAAGTGCTATAATATATCCTAACAATAACGTTATGTTCTTATGATAGGAGTATATGAGACGAGGACTGTTGGTTATATTTCAGGTGGGAGTAATCTGAATAGACTGAAGTATGTGAGACAATAGATTGAGTTATATGAGACAATAGATTGAGCCCTAACAAGGACTGTTTTGGTGATATTTCAGTTGGTTTTATCTGAGATAATAGATTGAAGTTATAGGAGACAATAGGTTGAGTCCTAACAAGGACTGTTTTGGTTATATTCCAGTTGGTTTTATCTGAGATAATAGATTGAAGTTATAGGAGACAATAGGTTGAGTCCTAACAAGGACTGTTTTGGTTATATTTCAGTTGGTTTTATCTGAGATAATAGATTGAAGTTATAGGTGACAATAGGTTGAGTCCTAACAAGGACTGTTTTGGTTATATTTCAGTTGGTCTGAGATAATAGATTGAAGTTATAGGAGACAATAGGTTGAAGCATGAGTCCTATTAGTCTTCGTCATCATCAATCATATTAGGAAATACAATCATTATACCTAATGCCCCAAGATACAATCAGTAACCTGATATATTCATAGTGAACCAAAATATATTAAATATATACAGGTGTGGGTAGTATAAATGACACACAACAAATACCAACATTATAGACCTGCTGTAAGCCTATTTTCCTATCAGTTTATAGTAAATTATATTTACCCTCTAAGATTAAAAATGCCAGATTTGGACTCGACTAGCAAAGCAAGCTGCAGGTCAATACGCTCAGGTAAGCAATAAATCAAGGTTGACAGCTCCTCTCACACAGTCGGTCGTCTTTCTCTCTGGCTTCATGTCGGGGCTGCTTGTTTTTAGCATAAAATCCACCCGATTATATAGGTAGATGAATGCTTAAGGAAAGCTTTTGGTTGGTTCCTGGTGGGGCAAGCTGATTGGTTGTCTGCATTTTCGTCTTATGCCCCGTACAGTCTAATTTTATTCAGTTTTCTTCCGCCATATTGCGTGAACAAGATGGCCGCGACCCACATCCGAAAAAAAAAACAGGGTTTAAGTTTTCTCCTGGCGTAACTTCTTGTAATTTATTCTGGCTCAGCGACTGGTGAACGGTGCTCGTTGATTGGTTGGGCTCTCGACATAGGGATTTAACAAAGTAGTGGGTTTTGTGGTAAAGTGGGATGTTATAAATATTTATAGGGGACTTAGTGTACTGACTGAGATCAGCTGTGAAGGTATCTGTATCTAATAAGGGTAGTGTATTACAGATGACCTTACTTGCTACCACATATTTATACCTCAGTCAGAATTATTCTGGAATATTGTGATGACTACGTTGAATGTCTAGGGTATGTATATGATGAAGTGTAAGTCACAACAACAACAGACAGATAAACAATTTAATTTATTCCACCACACTTGACAACACTGTGACACTCACACACATATAACACTCTATAAGACTATCTTAAATGAGCACTGGTAAATTTTTCAAATATAAATATGTATTAATTACTGTTCACTAATATATAATGTGTCCTGATTCAAATACAAAGTGAACCAGGAATCACAATCAATTTTAATTACAAGTTATATGTACAGAATTTATCAATATGAATCTTGTAGTGACATATTTTATTAATATTATCCTATGTGTGTCAGTTGTGTAGTAGTAATATGAGGTAATACTGGTTTTGTTTTTTCAAGCTAATGTTAGTTATTTGTCATCATGACTTCAAGTGTTTGTTTCTGTTGGATACTAGTAATTGGAGATGTTCTCAGTTTCCTGATCAATTAAAACAATTAATTTCCCCTCTTATTTTTATACAAGTCAGTTTAAGATGGGGGTTACATAATGTTGAGCTCCGCTGGCCACATAGGCTTATCTTTCGTGATGGCGGCAGGAAAAGGACTCCTCTGTCTCGATTGCTCCCCTGTGTTCTGGAGACACCTCACTGTTTGCTATATGGACCAAGGAGTATGCTGTCCGCCTCTGGATTCAGCAAAGCTCTGACCAGGTGCTGCTCAATAACTTTAGGACCACAGTCCCTGAAACAAGAAGGTTGTACCTCCTATTTCAGAACTAATTTATACTCTATTTCTACACTGAGCACAATACATAACAAACACTGAGTTCAGAGCGGTAGGCCAACTGCTATCTTCATCTGAAACAATTTTCACCAGTATATTCCTCCCTAATGGTTACTACGCCTCTGCAATTCCAGCATTATTTCTTTCTAGTCAATAATATAGGTGTCAGTGTACTGTTTGGCAATTCCATGTAGTTTTACTTTCCTCCGACACCTTCTGTTCAGGCTGGAGCACTATATAGGCTTTACCTCATGTTCGCTACTGAACCACACATATATATACAGACATAAATTATCAATTTACATTCAATTTTCATTAAAAAAGATATCAAATATTTCAAGCTTACCACAATTCATGGAAATAATACAGAATTACGTTGACTGGCACTGAATATAACACAATTTCGATCTGCCGATGTCCCAGGCTTTTATTTAGAAAAATATGCACTGGCGCTCAACGCACTGGTTCTGTAGTAAGTTTATTTGCAAATGTGGTGGTGACCTGACGCCATCAAATTGACTATATTGGCAGGTCTAAACCAATCGTGCCAGTTTACCCAAGTTTTGAAAAAAAGTACTCCTACTCCCGTTTCCCCTGACAACAACAAGATAGTATTTATAGCCGACTAATCGTGTTTAGCCTTACATTTATTGCGCTCCAATCAAACGGAGTTTACATGGAGACCCATTTCCCGTACAATGGTAAGGGTTTGAAAATCCTGCCATAAAATTTTATGAGCGATTCTGATTTGGGTGTTTGTCTGACATCCCTCACTATTTCTTTTGGCTATACTTTGTTAATTCCTAGACTATTTGCGTAACGTTTTAACATATTATTTGTCAGCAAGTCCTAAGGAACCCAAATATATAAATTTAATGGGGCTAAGGGGCTGCGTTCAAAATATGCATTTTCTACTACCTCCTGTTCACTTCGAAAATGGTGGTGTCTGGTACTGTAATAGTTTTTCAAACGGAAAACCAGTATATAATTCATGTTTCCTAATAAGAATTTTCAGGTTTTTAAAAACTAACCTCGTATGGGTAGTGTTGTTTATCACTGATCCGATTTGAAAAAAAAGCTAGTGCATGTGGCCTTACACGCATGATGGTAGTCAATTGTGTATCGCGCGACTGTGGTAGATATTGCCTGCGTTCCGCAGCTTCCTTCCGCCTCTCCCTTTCTTTCTATCTTTTAGTCCATCTGTCCTTTCGTTTATTTTTTTTTTTTAACATAGTGTATAAAATGACATGAATGGAAATCTATGTCATCTTGCGTACAAGGTTTTTCTTAGAAATTGAGTACACATTTTATTGTGTTTGGGAAACGCGTGTATAATGCAGCAGAGGCTATTTATTATCAACGTGAATGACGTTACAATTTGCAGACGAACTAGTAGAAAACAAGGGGGATTTCCGAGTACAGTCATTGTGACAGCACTGTTCTTTACCATTCTTCCTTCCTTTATTGAAAGTTATTTGTTAGGCTTTACATTTACCTTATAATTTATATAGTGTGGAATACCAATATTTCACGACATATTATCTCTAAAACAGACCATCTTATGTCAGGGGAATTCTATATACACATAATTAAAAGTAAGTCAACTTGACTTTACTCTGCTTGTTGTGCTATCATTGGTTTTTATGTAGTTGGGTCCATTCAGAGAGGCACTACTCAGACAATCTGCCTCAAGACCTCTACCAACCAATAATATATTTCGGTTATGTTACTGAACAGCCGCAAGTGTGAGTGCTTGTCTTAATGCTGCTTCGCAACCCGTATTCACCATTTCTCTTCTCTGAGGCGCAAGGAAATGTCAAAGAAACATTAGTAATTTTCCCCCAAAATGAAAACGTTATGAGGAGATAACATACCCTGTGATAGCAGAGTTTTCGTAGTTTTGGGGATCCCATAATCTTTCTTGATTAGCCTGTATGAAACATTCGGAATATCCTCAATCAAAGAGGCAACTCAGGGATTCATTACGTTCCTCCGAATGTTTACATCCAACAAGTTTGTCAGATCCTCAGGCTTTACTGGAATCTGATAGTATCCTTTACTCAGATCCACTTTTGAGAAATATTTAGCTTTATTTAGTCTGGCAAACAGCTGATTTGTATCCGGCAATGGATCCACCTGTCCTTCAGTAATAGCATTCAGTCTCCTGTAATCTATACAGAGTCTATGTTCTCCAGAGGGCTTCCTTAAGAGTACAACACCGGAACTATACGAAGATTCACTGTGTGAAATAATTCCTTCCTTCAATAGATAGTCTATCTCTTCCTTCAAAGCTTTCTCCTTAGCAAACGGAATCGAATATGGTTTCATACAGACAGGTGTGGGGTCTATCAGTTTCATATCATATTCCAATAAGTTTGTATGTCCTGGTCGGTCTGTTAACACCTCTGCATGATTATCTAGAACCTGTTGTACTCTCTCTTTCTGAGTTTTCGTTAAATGTGTACTGATTTTCACCTGTGCCGCTGTCTCACAGGGGTGTAATGGATATTCAAATGATGAAAGTGGTTCCTTTTTCATCTCCATGGCAATGGACAAGGTCAACAAGTGTGTCTCTTCCTGATGTTCTCTTTCCAAATATTTCTTCAGGAGATTCACATGATAGATTTTTTCTTTCCCCTTCTTATCTATCTTATAATTTGTTCTAGACACCTTCTCTAGAACTGTATATGGACCCTGCCATCCAATTTGTAACTTATTCTGACTCCCGGGCAAAAGAAGCAGTACCTTCTCTCCCACAGCCAAATTTCTGTCTTTCGCCTTCCTGTTATAATAGGCAGCATGTTTCTTCCTGGCTTGTTTCAAATTTTCATTGGCAAGTTTCCAGCCAGTTTTTAACCGAGGGGTCAGCTCATTCACATATTGGTATGAAGATGTAATGTTTTCCTCTGCCTTTTCATCAGTCCACGTTCTTAACAAAGCTACATATGGACCTTTAATTGTGTGGACCTATTTGTCCATGCACCGGTATGGTCTCTTCCACTAGAAGCGCTATAGTGATGATTTTTCTTCCCAGAATTATCAGATCACAAAACGACCATACCAATTCTTTTCTTGGGCTTTCTCCCCACTTAAAATTCTTGATGAGAGATTTCCTCTCTACATCCTCTTCCTCCAGTTTGTTTAAGTCCGATTGAGGGATTTTCGGCTTATCCTGGGGTAAGACATCTTTTTGCACTCTCTGCATAGTGGCCATTGTAAAACAGTTAAGTGAAGCTTGTCCGTGAAAAGGGGCTTCCCATTCCCTTTGGTCCACTTTATCAAATTTATTTTTCTTCCTATTGTCAGGCCTACGGTTGTCCCATGGCGTGTCCAGGTCCTGATCAATGTTCCCACTTGTGGGTGTTCCCTCATGTGCTATGCTACACCTTTCTACAAAATTCTCAATGTCCCATCTTGCTTTGGGCCAATAATAATTGTGAGCCACCTTTTGAATGATGGTACCTATCTTCTCATGGTCCCCATCTGGTTTCACATGTAGGCTCCTTATAAGTCTGCCCTATATCTTTTAGGAAGTACCAGCTGTCCCTGACCTTTGGATCTAGCTCCAGTCTTCCTATACATCAACTTGTTTTTCATGTAAAAATCTCCCTTGCCTGGAGTTGTATGACAAGTTGACAATTTCCTGAAACAAGGCTTGAGTGTTTTATCCCCAGCCTGTGCCTGCCTCAACTCTTCTGGAAGGGTATTTAATATAATATCCTCCTCCTTTCTTGAGGTCAACCTGACATGAAGGGTGGCCATAACTATAGGGTTCCTTCTGCAACGGTCAGTGTCATGATTGTTCATCTTACAATTTTTACACCACCTTGTCCCTTGGTTGAAAGATTTTCTTTCATCATATTTCCTTTCATCGAATTGTGGGGTTTTATTTTTATTGTCATACCGTGGCCTATCAAACTGGTGCTTACCTATGTTTTGATCCCTAGGATCAAAATTTATTAAAGTTCTGTGGTGCCCTAAAGTTATCCACTTGTTTCTTTTTATTACCTGTTACCTCTGCTGAGCTGCTTGATACCTTTCAGCAACATTTAGCAACTCACCCAGCCTCTCTGCACCTTGTTCCATGAGAAACTTTCTCAGGTCTGGAGCGATGGACTCTCTTAATTGTTCTATAAGGACCATTTCCTTAAGATCTTGGGTTTTCCCCAGAGAAGTCCATTTCTCCAAGTATGTCTCTAACCGTGCAGAGAACTGGTGATAGGTTTCACCTGACAGTAGTTTAGCATTCCTAAATTTTTTCCTATAAAATTCTGCATTCTTTTCATATCTTAACAAAAGAGCCTGCTTTAGCATGTCATAATTTTCCTGATCACCTCTGCTCAATTTTTCCAAAAACTTCATAAGCTGCCCCACGAAGTCCTTGAGATAACTTTAAGCTCCACCTTTCTCTCTCTAACCCATACGTGGTAGCTAATAGTTCATATCTATTTAGATAGCTCTCAATATCATCGTCTTTCTCAACAAAATGATCTAAATGAAAATTCATAGCTGAGGTGAGGCTCCCTGACTAGCAGTGGCATCAGAGGTAAAGGGACTGGCACCATTTTCAGGAGCATGGCCTTGAAACTCAAACTCCCTTAGTCGTAACTCATGTTCCCTTTGTAATCTCTCTTCCTCCTCCTTTTCTGCTTCCCTCTCTGCAGTCAATCTTCTTTCTTTCGGCGCTTGCCACTGTCCTTTCTGCAGAGCTCGCAATTTCTTCTCAATCCTTTCGCAAAAGCCTGCTCTTCTCTTTCCTCAGCCTGACCAATGCTGCAACCTCTGTCTTTTCAGCCTCAGCCTCAAGATTTAAACCTCTTAGTCCTAGCCTCATCAACAGATTTAACCTCTTAATTTCTTTTCAGCCTCTGTCTCGACAAGCCGGCTCAAATCCTTTCAGAATTCTAATTTCTTTCGGCCTCTTTTTTCTAATCTTCTTTCTTCCTGTTTCAAATATTTTGTCACATGTCAGTCAGTGACATAAGCAATCATAATTTGTCCGTCCATTTCCAAACTCTTTCGCAGTCTGTACAGCAGCAGATCGAAAAATTTTGCCAAGTCGGCCATTGTCTAACATACAAGTGTAAACAATTCAAACTATCAATAATTATCTAAGGACACTACAGACACTGAGAGCTCAACCTTATTTATTTCCACCCAAGGATACATTTTAATTCTTATTATTCCCAATATCTATGGAGATAAACCACACCCATGGAGCTTCAGCCGCCCAATAACATGAATGATTATGGGCATGTCTAAGTGATATCAAACATTAGATGTTGACAGGATCGACTGTAGAAAGTATCAAGGTTCTATATAAGGGGTAGTGTATTCATCAGATGAAAGTGGACCTTACTTGGTACCGGTAGTTACATATGTATACCTCATCAAGAAAACAAACATTCCGAATATTGTGATCAGGGTCCATTGATTCTGTCTAGGGTTGGATGGTGAAGACAGTGTCCCACTCACTCGTCACACACAACCAACAAGACTAAAACCCCCGCAATTTCCGATTAGCCCACCCCACTTGACAACCTGTGACACTCAAACATGTAAACCCCCTCAATACGAGACAATACTGTTAACAATCCTAGTGCACTGGTAAAATAAATCCTGCGGAGTTCAACAAGGCAGCTGATTACAGTGCTTAGCAAATATCATGTTAATCCTTGATTTCTACAAAGTAACCAGGTGAATCAGGACAACAATTTTTTAATTACAAGCTTAATTATCCTAGTCAACTGTGAGAACAGTGACATATTCTAGTGTTGAGAATCCATATGTGTAAAAAAGTAGGTATATGAGTGTAAGTTAGTTACTACCGACCAATTTGTATTGTCAAGGATATATTTGTCAAAGAACAGTGGTCAGTGTAACATAAATACTATTTGGAACATAAAGATATAAGTGTGAGACCTAAGTAAAAGGGTCCTCACATAGAACATTAAAACAATTAATTCTTCCCCCTCATAATGATTTAAACAGGTAATACGGAACCGTCCTGGGGTATTCATAAACGTTGAGCTTCCATGGCTGGCCACATAAGGTCTTCAATTCGTGATGGCGGCAGGAAAAATACTCCTCTGCTCGATTGCTCCCCTGTATTCTGGAGACACCTCACTGTTTGCTATATGGATCCAAGGAGTATGCCTGTCCTGCCTCTATGATTCCAGCAAAGCTCTGACAAGGTGCTGCCAATAACTTTAGGACCCACATCCCTGAAACAGAACATGTACCCTCATCCTAAGTTTCAGAACTAATTTCTTCCCTCTAGATTTCTACACTGTCAGCACATACATAACTAAACACTGAGTTTTCAGCGGTAGGCCAACTGCTATCATATATCATCTAACAATAATTTTACAACCAGTATATCCTCCCTAAATGAATTACTACGATGTCCTCTGCAATTAAGCAGCATTATTTCTTTCTAGTCAACTGCTAGTAGGTGTCAGTGTAACTGTTTGGGCCAATTCCAATGCAGTTTTACTTTCCTCCGACTACCTTCTGTTCAGGCTCTGGAGCATCTATATAGGCTATAGACCTCCAGTTCGCTTACTGAACCACACATATCATAAAGACATTTAGTTCTTATCCTAATTAAGGACCCATTCAATTTATTGGTGTTTGTTGATTTTCTATGTCAAATTTTCAAGCTTACTTTTAAAATGCAACGCTTAACCATTGTTAAAAAAATCTCACATTGCGTTGACGCAAACTGCCTGCATAAGGGCAACCTGGTTTGACTAGTCCTGATGAATTATAATCCAATACGAGACCCATGGCTTTATCATAACAGCAACAACTTTTTGGTTATCCATTCAATGGTGCTTTATCTGAGATATTTAAACTGTTTCATGCTGTATCTCAGGTTCAGAAAATAAAACAAATTACGTTGAACTGGCAAACTGAAATTCTGGTAGTAATGATGTATCCATTTATTTAGCAAAAATGAGATCTCATTGACCGCACACTTGCCTATTATGAGTTGATTTAGCATAGATTTGGAACATGACGTCGCTCTAATTGACTCATTCAGCGCTGTCTAAGTTCAAATGAGGTACCATGTTTACCTAATCGTTTGAAAAAAAGTACTCATCTAACACAGAAAAGATAGTTTTATAGCCCGACTAATCGTGTTTTAGCCTTACATTTATTGACGCTCCAATCAAATCCGGAGTTAACATTGGAACCCCCCATTTCTTCCCGTAACATGCTGGAGGTTAATCTGCCACTGATTTTCTATTCAGATTTTTATATAGTACCTAATCACCCCTCACTATTTCTTTTTGCTATAATTTAGGTAATTCCTAGACTATTTGCGTGAACGTTTAACATATTCTTTGTCAGCAAGTCCTAAGGAACCAAAATATTTTTTTTTTAAAAGCTAAGGTCTGGCGTGCGTTCAAAATATGCCATTTTCACTCTACCCTCCTGTTCACTTCGAAACGATGTGGTTCACTTGGACTGGGTACTGTTGTTTTTCAAACGTAAATTATAATGTCATATTTCCTAATAAGAAATTTTCAGGTTTTTAAAAACTAACTCTCGTATGGGTAGTGTTTGTTTGTCACTGTCGATTTGAAAAAAGCTAGTGCTATGTGGCCTTACAACGCGTGATGGACATAATTTGTGTATCGCGCTAAAACTGTGGGGTAGTATTGCCTGCGTTCCGGCTTTCCGCCACTCCCTTTCTTTCTATCTTTAGTCCATCTGTCTTTCGTTTTTTTTTTTTTTTAACATAGTGTATAAAATGACATGAATGGAATTTTAAATCTAGGTCATCTTGCGTATCTCAAGGTTTTTCTTAGAAATGGAGTACACATTTTATTGTGTTGGGGAAACGCGTGTATGCTGCAGAAGGCTTTTATTATCAACGTGAAACGTTACAATTTGCAGACGAAGTAGAAAACAAGGGGGATTTTGAGTACCGTGCTGACCGCAACAGTTTCTTCCACCCCCTTCATTTCCTTTTTAATGAATGTTATAGGCTTTTACATTTACCTGATAATTTATATATGTGGATTAGAATATTTCACGACAGGTTTACACAACTCGTTTCACGACAACAAACACCACAATAATACAATGCTATGCACCAACAAATGATAGCAATGAAGAGATCAAGGATGAATTCTATCAATAGCTACCAAATGGAAATGGAAACTGCAACCTAGATATGATCTGTTCATAGTAATGGGAGACCTCAATGCGAAAGTTGGAACACACAATACATATAATGAAAGAGTAATGGGGAAATGCAGCAGCAGAACAGCAAACAAGAATAGGGATAAACTTATAATCTTCTGCAGCATTAACAATTTGGTCATTGGAGGAATGCTTTTTCTACACAAAGAAATTCACAAATTAACATGGGAATCACCAAACGGCAGGAACAGAAACCAGATAGACCACATTATGATCAATGGTAGATGGAGATATTCATTACTAGACATGAAAGTAAGAGGTGCAGATGTGTGAAGTGATCACAACCTAGCAGTAGCAAGACAAAGTGAAACTCAGAACTGCTGGACCAGTTGTAACTAAACGGAAAAGGCATGACATTATCAAACTGAAGGACCACCTTACCGGAAAAGCTTTTGTGGTTGATATAAAGAGACGATATCAAATTGCCAATAGTCAGGAAAAGACATTGACTGATGATATAGACCAGAAATTCAACACCATTTCAACAATATATAAGGAAAGCAGCAAATTATGCTTGGGATTCCAGGAAAGGAAGAAGCAAGACTGGATAACACCAGAAACATTAAACACCATAACGATGAGAAAGGAAATGAAAAGAAAGAAAACAGAAGCAAAGTCTCCCAGGTTAAAGCAACTATATAGCGAGCAGCACAGTTAGCTGGACAAGGAAGTAAAACGTCAAACCCGAGCCAACAAAAGGAATTTTCTAGACGATCTTGCAAGACAGGCAGAAGAGGCAGCACTGAGAAATGAAAAAAGCACAGTAAATAAAATAACTAAAACTATCAGCGGAAAATGGGGTGAAAACAATATTACGTTAGTAAGAGACAAGCAAGGAAATCTCATCACCACAGCACAGGGGCAGGAAACAAGATGGGCAGAGCACTTCCAACGCAGCTGAATATTTTTGAAGCTGGAAATGATCTAGACATAAATACAGACATTCCGTGAAGGGAAGAAATCATCACAACTATTAAAGGGTTAAAGAATGGAAAAGCTCCTGGTCACGACAATTTAAATGCCAAGTTATTTAAGACAGACCCTGAACTAGCAGCAGAACTATTAGAACCACTATTTGCACAAGTCTGGAATACAGACACAACACCAACAGAATGGAATAAAGGAATAACTGTAAATTGCCCGAGAAGGGTGACCTTGCAAACTGCAACAACTGGAGAGTAATTGCTCTCCTATCAGTTCCCAGTAAAATACTAGGCAGGATAATTATCCAGAGAATTTCAATAGCAGTAGACCACAAACTAAGGAAAGAACAAGCGGGATTCAGAAAGAACAGAAGATGTGCAGATCATATATTCACCCTCAGGAACATCATAGACCAGTGCTCAGAATGGCAGAGACAGCTATACATTAACTCTGTTAATTCTGAAAAGGCTTTTGACAGCATACACAGGGACAGCCTATGGAAAATACTGAGGGCTTATGGCATTCCCAGCTGCATTGTTTCTATCATACAAAGCCTCTATGCTAACATTACATGTAGATATGGGCAGAGCAACCTAACTTTTGAGGTGAAGAAAGGCATACGACAGAGATGCCCTTTATCAACTACTTTATTTTTGACAGTCATAGACTGCGTGATGTGCCAGACAACAGAGGGTAGTCCAAGAGGAATAGGACGGACAACGTTTTCTACACTGGAAGATTTGGAATATGCAAATGACATTGCACTACTAGCACATTCAGATCAACACATCCAAGAAAAAACAGATAGACTGAATAAGTATAGCCAGCAGGTGGGTTTGAACATCAATTTAAAGAAGACAAGTGATGACACTTAATGTGGGCAATCCTGAACACATAACAATAAGGATCCAGAAGCTAGAACAGACACAGTTACATACCTAGGATCCATAGTAACACCTGACGGCGGGACAAGCAAAGACATCAACAACAGAATGAGTAAAGCTAGAACTGCCTTTGCTAGTCTAAACAACATCTGGAAGTCCTCTCAGTACAGCACAAACACAAATTTAAGATTATATGAGAGTTGTGTACTTTCTGTGCTTCTCTATGGTGCGGAATGCTGGAGTGTAACAGAAAAGAAAATGTCAAAGTTGTCCTCTTTCCACACAATCTACCTAAGGAAAATTCTCTGAAACGTTTGGCCGAATATCACCACCAACCAAAAACAGCTTACTCAGAGAAAACAAGAGGACATGCACACCATCATAGCTGGTAGACGCTTCAGCTGGGTTGGCCACGTCCTCAGAAGAGACCCTGATGCCATCACAAGAACAGCTAAGCTATGGACCCTGGAAGGAAAACGAAAGAGAGGCTGACCAAAAACAACTTGGCGGGGAACTGTAGAGGCCGAGATGCAAAGATTGAACCAGAGCTGGGGCATTGCACGAAGGATGGCAGCCGACCGAACAAAGTGGAAGCAGTTTGTTGCTGCCCTACAAGACACTACCAGGCGTGATGGCCACTGACTGCTTTGACAGTCGGCGGCTAAGGATCAAAGAAGATTTCCCATATTATATCACAGGTAACAAAATAAATAAGAAAACGACATTCATATTTATTTTTCGCATATGAATTTTTTGAAAATATCTCTAAATCCTTGATTGTTTTTTAAATCTTCCGGCCACACTTGCCGTCGCCTTGTGCCATACCAGTGTGGCACGCCACCCCGTTTGGGAACCACTGGACTAAAGGGTAAAACAGTGAATGAATTTCTAAGTGAGATCAAAACATTAGTTGACAGGTGACTCGTTCTGGGAAAATCATTTTATGGGTGAGGTGTTCATCAGGAGTGAAAGTGGATTTGGCCTGACCGGTAGAACTGGAAACTGGTTTTGTGGTGGATGGTGATGTTCAATAAGTTTACAGTGTCAAAGTTCATGTTAACAGTGTCTACAGTTCACATGTCTACAGGCTGAATGTTAATCACTGTAGAACAGGTGTTGAGAATAGACAAAGACCTAGAAAACTGTACAGTATAGTAAAAAAGTATAGTAAAACAGTATATAACAAGAACAAATAATATATAAGGATCAGTGATGGTGTGATGGGAGGGTGAGACTCTAGAGGGGGTCTCGTAATGCTTGTTGATGATTGGTGGATTGGGTGTCATCCTTGACATTTTTTTGTTTTGTTTTGTTTTTGTATTTTTGGGGGAAAATGGGAGAGCACACACACATATATTCACACAATCTGACATTTTTTATGTCCTCTATTTGGACTGAGTGGAGCAGGGGAGATGATGCCTTACTTTGATATCAGAAATCAGAGCTATTATCTTGAATTAACTACACCATATATCCTAATTATAACCCACCAAGGGTTGACTGGGATATTTTTGTCTTAAAAAAAATGGTAATCACATCTGCTGATAGGTCACAATGATGAATAAACCAATGAGACTCACTAGACAGCACAACTAACATCTTACCAAAACTGCACAAACAGGCAAAGTCCCTGATACCATCTATACAAGATCCATTACCGCAGACATTATCAGAACAGTTATTTATCTTCTCACTGCAGTTGGTACCACTATAATCTGAAAAACAACACATATAAATTATTGATATGTGTAAGTGACAAAGTATTTATAAAATGTGTGATTCCTGTATACACACATTGGAATCCTCGCCATGGATTTCGTGCACTGTGCTGAGATACTCCTTGTGGAATCTAAGGGAGAAGATTGGTGCACTGATGGATTTGTCCACGTGCCATGATGATGGTCCTTAAAACCAAACAAAACCAAATGAACCACCAATCACAGATGTGAGATCAACCACCAAAGTGAAGGCAGTTTTACTTCTCAGTTCAAGAGATGTGAGATCAACCACCAAATGATGATGATAAATAATTGTCTAGGTTTCTCAGTATGAAATGGCAGGACAAAGATGATGAAGACATATGGAGATGAACATCACAGGAACCTGAAGATGTACCTTTTAAAGAAAACAATAATGGAGATGGCTTGGTTACACACTAAGAAAATAAAAGTGTTAACATGACAGCCTGACAACGATAGTGGGACAACCCTCCCAGGATAAGAAGATAACAGGAAAACTTTACAGCCTGCAGTCAACAGAGACAAAGAGGTGATGGAGAGAGGTCAGGTTCACATACAGAGACAGAGAGATGATGGAGAGAAGTCAGGTTCACAAACAGAGACAAAGAGGTGATGGAGAGAGGTCAGGTTCACATACAGAGACAGAGAGATGATGGAGAGAAGTCAGGTTCACAAACAGAGACAAAGAGGTGATGGAGAGAGGTCAGGTTCACATACAGAGACACAGAGGTGATGGAGAGAGGTCAGGTTCACATACAGAAAAATAATATTTAAGCACAAGTCAAAGCTGGACACAACTTGTTCATGACTGTGTAGTTAAAGATTTACAGACATCAAAGTCAGCCAAAGCTGTACAGACATCAAAGACATACATACATCCAAGACAGTCAGATACAGACAGGTGTCTACAACAAAGATGTACAGGCATTCAAGACAGTGAAATATGTACAGATATCCACAACAGTCAAAGATATACAGATATATATATATACATCCAAGACAGTGAAATATGTACAGATATCCACAACAGTCAAAGATATACAGACATCCAAGACAGTGAAATATGTTCTTCTTCTTCTTCTGTGTTCGTCCTGATACGTTTGTCTGTTACGTTGTGTCGCCATTTACAGCAAAGCTGCGATATTTGCGCCTTTCGGCTCGACACATCCGGTTTCAGCATGGCATTTTTGGGGCCGGGTTAACCTTCCCTCTTCGATCCCTACTCTCTCAGCCAGACTGCAGTGATGAAGCCTGTTTCCAGGACCACCACTTGGAGGTGGAGTAGGGTCTTGGTCAGCTCTGGTTCGCTGACTCTGACGCAAGCAGTCAAGCTATGGGTCACTGACTGCATTTATCACTGTTGCTGCGTCTTTGGTCCCGAAATATGTTCAGATATCCATAATGGTCAAAGGTATACAGATATCCAAGAGAGTGAAATATGTACAGATATCCAGAACAGTCAAATGTATACAGATATCCAAAACAGTAAAATATGTACATATATCCACAACAGTCAAAGATATACAGACATCCAAGATAGTGAAATATTCCCAACAGCCAGAAATGTACAGACACTGAAGACAGTCAAAATGTACAGGCATACAAGACGGTCAAAGAAGTACATACATCCAAACCAGTCAACAATGAACAGACATTAATGGTGTATAGACATCGCAGTCAAGTATGACTAGACATCTACAACACTCAAAAATGTACAAACATCTAAGACAGTCAAAGATGTACAGGCATAAAAAAAAACTCAAAGACAAACAGACATCCAAGACAGTCAAATATGAACAGACATCCACTACAGTCAACGATGTACAAACATTCACAACAGTGTAAGATGTACAGACATTCCCCACAACACAAAGACAAACAGACATCCAAGATAAAGAGAAATCTAAGAAACCAAGTATGTATAGACCAAGTATATCTAATGCAGCCAAAGGCACCAAAAGATGCATAGATGTTAAAAAAAATATTTAAAAAGTACGCACTTCGAACAGAATAAAAAATCGCCGGATGGCATTTTTTCTGATTGAAAGTCTGTTTACAAATGAAACCTCTGAAAATCTGCATCTGGTATTTTACTTTATCATTTCAGTCTAAAGTTCTTCTATATTCAACTTATATCAGTTCATTTACAGTCCTGGTTACCAACTGGGCACCTTCAGGGAGGATGAATTTAGCTAGTATCGACTAGTGTTGATCTGTCTGGATCGAAACCTGGAATCTAAATCTTTGTTCTTTCTGCATTCTCTGCATACTACAGGAAGTACATACTGAGCCATCTCATCTACCAGAGAATGGAACCCCATACATTACCACTAAGCGCCTACATCAGTAGAGTGTCTGTTTTTAGGACACGGGAAAGACCAAGAGGCAGAAGGAAAGACAACATCACAGACAACCTACAACAACATGGGCTCACATAATCAAATGTGACACATCTGGCTCTAGTACACAAACTTCAGCAACCAACTAAACCTCACGGTAATGGTGGACCAAACAAAGTAAAAAAGCAAGTAATTCTGGACTGGAAGAGAAGACATATGTTCTTACCTAGAGTTTGATCACACTGACAGAAAAAAGTCTGCATGTTTGGAAGATTGATACAACTTCCATTGTTGGCACACGGGACCCCATTCATACTGCAGTAGTCAATGGTTCTCTCACACAGCGGACCCTCATACCCGGGTCTGCATGAACAGTTGAAAGACGTCACATTCTGAAATTTTAAATAATGTTATAAATAATACCAAAACTAAATGTTCAAATAATGTTATAAATAACATTAAAACTAACCAGATTTTTAAATAATGTTATAAAAAGCACTAAAAACTAACCAGATTATTAAATAAAGTTATAAATAATGCCAAAACTAAATTTGTTAAATAATGTTATAAATAACACTGAAACTAAATTTTTAAATAATGATGTATTATTAAAAAATTTAGTTTCAGTGTTATTTGTAACATTATTTTTTAAAAATTATTTGGTGTTATTTATAACATTATTTAAAAAATAACACTAAAACTAACCAAATTTTTAAATAATGTTATAAAAAACACTAAAACTAACCAAATTTTTATGTAATATTATAAATAATTCTAAAACTAACTAGATTTTTAAATAATGTTATAACTAACACTAAAACTAGCTAGATTTTTAAATAATGTTATAACTAACATTAAAACTAGCTAGATTTTTAAATAATGTTATAAAAAACACTAAAACTAACCAAATTTTTAAATAATGTCATAAATAACAATAAAACTAGCCAAATTCTTAAATTTTATAAATAACACTAAAACTAACTAAATTTTAAAATAATGTTATAAATAACACTAAAACTAACTAGATTTTTAAATAATGTTATAAATAACACTAAAACTATCTAGATTTTTAAATAATGTTATAAATAAGACTAAAACGAACTAGATTTTAAAATAATGTTATAAATAACACTAAAACTATCTAGATTTTTAAATAATGTTATAAATAACCCTAAAACTAACCAAATTTTTAAAATAATGTTATAAAAAACAATAAAACTAACCAAATTTTTAAATAATGTTATAAAAAACACTAAAACTAACCACATTTTTAAATAACGTTATAAATAACACTAAAACAAACTAAATTTAAAAACCACACACACACACACGCACAGACAGAAAAAGAGAGACAGACAACAAAGAGAGGAGGTGAATTCACAAGAAATAAATAAAACAAATACAAATGTATTTATCTCTGGTAACTGCACACTGCTATTAAATTCAGATACCTAGGCATGTTAATAACTTAAATGGAAGATGCATCACAGAGGTCAAGCCATGCAGGAAAAACTCAGATTGTCATAACTGAATGCAGAATAGTATGGCATGATCACCAATGTATAACCGAGGGAAAGAATGAAATACCACTGTGTATAACCGAGGGAAAGAATGAAATACCACTGTGTATAACCGAGGGAAAGAATGAAATACCACTGTGTATAACCGAGGGAAAGAATGAAATACCACTGCAACAAGAGATAAAATGAAGATACTGGCCTTTGACAGGACACACAGAGAGGAAAGCCTGATAGCATTACAAGGCATTTATTGTTCTGGAATCACCCAGGGAACAAGTAATAGAGGGAGATGTATAAACCAACACATGTAGAGGGGAATTAGGGATGCCTGACTTTAAGTAGACCCTGTAGAGGGGAATTAGGGATGCCTGACTTTAAGTAGACCCTGTAGAGGGGAATTAGGGATGCCTGACTTTAAGTAGACCCTGTAGAGGGGAATTAGGGATGCCTGACTTTAAGTAGACCCTGAAGAGGGGAATTAGGGATGCCTGACTTTAAGTAGACCCTGTAGAGAGGAATTAGGGATGCCTGACTAAGTAGACCCTGTAGAGGGGAATTAGGGATGCCTGACTTTAAGTAGACCCTGTAGAGGGGAATTAGGGATGCCTGACTTTAAGTAGACCCTGTAGAGGGGAATTAGGGATGCCTGACTTTAAGTAGACCCTGTAGAGGGGAATTAGGGATGCCTGACTTTAAGTAGACCCTGTAGAGGGGAATTAAGGATGCCTGACTTTAAGTAGACCCTGTAGAGGGGAATTAAGGATGCCTGACTTTAAGTAGACCCTGTAGAGGGGAATTAGGGATGCCTGACTTTAAGTAGACCCTGTAGAGGGGAATTATGGATGCCTGACTTTAAGTAGACGCTGTAGAATGTGATTCAGGTCACAACTGACCCAGCACCTACAATTTTTATTATTGTGCTTCGATTTAAAAAACAAATTAGGTTGTTTTTTTTTCTTATTCTACATTTCACTTCAATCTGTGAAAGAAGATAAAATGTACACATTTTCAATCTGACATTTAACTAGAGGCAACGGTTCCTTATCCGCAAGAAAATGATCTGGGCTATGATCTACAACTGTATTGCTTCCTACAAGGATGTTGGATGTTGTGGTGCCTCCATAAGTAACACAGAGGAAAATGATGATAATATTGCACTCCATCGTCTCCTGCAGTTAACAACGATTGGTCACTTTTATTCTGTGTGTCCTTGACTGTGCTAATGTTGTGTGTGCTTCCATGATTGTGCTACTGGTTATAGCTTCTGTTTAATATTGTGTTTCCATGATTGTGCTACTGCTTGTAGCTTCTGTTTAATGTTGTGTGTTTATGATTGTGCTGCTGCTTGTAGTTTCTGTTTAATGTTGTGTGTTTAATCTCTTTTCTTTTGTTCTTTACCGCTGACTGACAAAGCAATCAGTGACCATCACGCCTGGTGGTGTCTTGTAGGGCAGCAACTGTCTCCACTTTGCTCCATCAGCAGCCACTCTTTGCGTGGTGCCCCAACACTGGTTCATGCTTAGCATCTCTGCCTCCACAGTTCTCCGCCAGCTAGCTTTTGGCTTTGGCTTTGCCTCTGGAATGTGTTTAATGTTGTGTGTTCAGTGATTGTGCTACTGCTTGTAGTTTGTGTTTAATGTTGTGTGTTCAGTGATTGTGCTACTGCTTGTAGTTTGTGTTTAATGTTATGTTGTGTGTTTAGTGATGTCGAGGGAGGAGACTTTAACATTACCTTCAGCTCTTCACAGAACACAGGACTTCAAGCAATACATGCCAAGACTTACTTATCCTGCACTTTCCGTTCAAGGTCTTACAATGTTTTCTTTATTCTCTATTATGTGTTGTTCCTTCTACATGATTATTTTTGTAATCTCCCTCTATTTCTATTACTCTGGACCTGCCTTGTGAAGCTATCAACTGGCTTTCTCAATGTGTATCCTATCCAATGCCATCACCTTATCTCTTGTGCCAGTCAAACTTGTCTGGTTCTTGTCATCAGTTCTACATTAGTAATCTTGTCATCAGTTCTAGATTAGTGATATTGTCATCAGTTCTAGATTAGTGATATTGTCATCAGTTCCACATTAGTAATCTTGTCATCAGTTCCACATCAGTGATCTTGTCATCAGCTCCACATTAGTGATCTTGTCATCAGTTCCACATTAGTGATCTTGTCATACCTTTTCATTCCTTCTACACTGTGCAAGTGTCTATACTTGACACATCTGGTTTTATGACATATTACAGACTATGAGCATGAAAAAGTGTATGTTGTTAATAACTGTCACAAACAGATTAAAAAAACAAACATCACAGCATATTCTATAACTATCGCAGATAACACTAGCAGTGTATGCTATAATCAATATCACAGATGAGAATAGTTTATACTACAATATCTGTACCAGATAACAGTAGCAGTAAATGCTACACAGGTCCGTATTCAAGAGTCTGATATGCTGGGGGACAGACGTGTTTCAGAAATCTCAATTTTGTTTGTTTTCAAAAATCTCCAAAGTCGCCCAAAAATGTGTTCGAAAATTGCCCAAAAGTCTGCCAAAAAAAAAAACTTCTGATTTTCAGGTGTTTGAATTCTGGGATACGGACCTGTATTAACTATGAAAGACGAAAATAGTATTACCAGAGGTCAGCAACTGGTTGATCTTGAGTACCAGTAGATCTCTTCGGGACGGAGGAGAGGGATAATGTTTCACCCTAGGTAAATTGTGGACTTACCTTTTTCTTTCATTAAAAGTGTGGTATCTCCAGGTTTAAAGTTACTTTCTCATGATTTTCCCAGTGACAACCCACAAGCTAGCTGACTATACTTCACTTTATTTGTGACCTTCATAAGACAGGAAATAAACTTTTGTTGGAAGTAAAGTTAACATTTTGTGAAATATTACTGAACACAAAATGTGTCCACCGCTATGTCAATGGAACTGGAGAAATGAGGTCGTCCGGCAGAAGAAAAAGTGACAATAAGCACTTATTCCAAATTTTAAATATTTGTGACACCTGACAACAGGCATGGTTTTATCAAAGTAGATCTTTAGAGAGCTCATTGGTTCTAAAGTAGATACCCACAGATGCTGGGTTGTTGACCGCTGGTATATACTAGAACAACCACCACAGATAACAAGAGGATAACTTACTGTATCTGCTCCTATAGTGATGTTTGTGTTAGTGCATGTCCCACCATTCTGGCACAGATCTGATCTGCAGCTCTGGTTGGCCTGAACAGAGAGAGAGAGAATATCTACTTATATAATAATTAGGAACAAATATGTCTAAGATAGCAACTAATTTTATGAACAGAAATTGCCCAAAAACATAAAACTGAAACCAAACTGTCAGGCTCTATGTAAAGCAAAAATGAGTAAGTAGAAAAGTCATCATTTAAAGGCAAAAGGAGTGAGGCATCCAAAAAAATAACAGACAGTGCAGGTGTGGTCCTGAAAAAGCCAGGACATCTTAAACTAGGGACAGATCATTTAGGCTAGACAAGATTAGACACAGTGTTTCTAGTTCAAAATCTTTCCAGGCTTGAAATCTGAACAGGAAGTAAACATAATTTACAACATACAGAACCTCAGCATATACAGCATGACTTAACAAGCTCTCATCAAAACTTCCCCATTTCCAACCCAACCCATGGGTCCACCTAACTTACTTACTTACTTAGTCGCTCCCCTTCTACCGTGAGGTGTAGAGGTTTGGAAGAGAGAGCGCCAGACTATCCTATCGGCTGTCTTCCTCCTGGCCTGGTTCCATTCTAGTCCTCGGTCCTTCAAAGATTGTCTAATGTTATCCTCCCAGCGGACTCTGGGTCGTCCTCGGGGTCTGGATCCTTGGCTCTGTTTCCCATGCTTGTCGTGGTATCCGATCTTCTCCCATTCTGCAGACATGGCCAAACCATCTTAATTGGGACTGTTCTACTTGGGTCTGCAGGGGGTGGGATTTAAGGCCTTGACGTATCGTCTGGTTGCGTACCATGTCTCTTCTTGTTACTTCAACCACCTTCCTCAGATACCTCATTTCTGAGGTTTGGATCTGGCTTTTATGGGTTGTAGTCATTGCCCATGACTCGCATCCATATGTCAAGACTGGGACATAGGTGGAGCGGTATACAGCCATCTTCGTTTTCTTACCAACCTCTCTCTTGCTGAGGAATCCTCGATTTATGGCCTGAAAAAGTCTCCCAGCTGCTGCTTTTTGAGTGGCCAACTCTTCTTTGATGCCTCCCTTTCGGTCTATAATAGCTCCGAGGTATTTAAAGTGGTCGACCTGCTCTAGGACCTGTTCTCCTAGCTTAATCTGATGTCTTCTTTCTTCTCGTGATATCACCATGGATTTTGTTTTAGAGCTGCTTATGACCATCCCTCTCTTCTCCAGCTCTTCCTTCCAGACTTGCAGGTTGGATTGGAGATGTGCCTCTGATTTAGCAATCAGGGCAACATCATCAGCAAATGCCAGCTCCGAAATATAGACCTGTCTCATCTTCCAGTACCCCACTGAATACTTTCTTGTTCTCTCCTTACATGCCTTGATGACATCGTCCATAAGGAGTATGAAGAGGCAAGGTGATAGGGTCCACCTAACACAACTCGTAAACCACCCAACCCAACAAACCCATGGATCCCCCAAACCAACCCATGGATCCACCCAATCCAACCCACCCCATGGATCCACACAACCCAAGCAAAACCATAGATACAATCAACCCAATGATCCACTCAACCTAAGGATACACAACACAACCCATCTCATAGACCCTCCCAACCAATGGATCCATCCAATACCATCCACGGATACACGCAACTCATTGTTTGCCCAACTTAATGATCCATCCAACAATACCTATGGATCAACCCAACCCACATGGATCTTCCCAACCCAACCTATGGATCCATCAGACAAAAGTTACTTGCTGTACTCACGGAAACATTGCAGTACAATCCCGTGTACTCTGGGTCTGAACAGTTGCACCTCACGTCAGAGCCAGAGTCTATGCAGGTGGAGTTGTTGGCACATATGGAGGAGTTACTGGAACTGCACAGGTTTATTTCTTGTTGACATCTGACAGGCAAGGGAGACAGAATGAAAATATATAAAAATGCACTCATAAACAAAACTATAGGATGCTGCACAGACTGTAACAGCCACCTAACTGCTGCTGCTGTTGGTGAACCAGCTTTCCTCTGCTGCCATCGATGACTACTCTGTAGGCAGTTATGATGATAGTGGCCATATTTGCTGTGATGTTTAGTCCTCGTTGTGATGTCATCATTGTCTTCCATTTCCTAAACTATTTTTAGTAACCCGGAAAGTTCACTCAATAACAAGATAAAAAAATTAAAGAAAACACCAAGCTTAAGCCATTGTTACTTGTCCATCACAGTGTTACTAAATCCAGGAATCTATGTTTAAAACAGAAACACGTTACAGACAGTGTTAATAAATCCAGGAATCTATGTTTAAGATAGAAACACACTTTAAATTATGTTACCGGAATCTATGAACTTATAATCTAAATATTTTACTGCTAATCTCATATCTAGAAGCAATGTCACACTTAAAATATGTCACCAAGTAGTGTAAACAGTAGTGTATGTAATCATTAACAGAACATCAGTCTAAAAGGTTCAAAGGCACCAAGGAAAATAGGGTTTGAATAGCTAAAACCTGGGGAAAAGTCAAAATTTCCATGCCACACAGCGTGTATGTAAGTGTTACTAAATGTGTCTGCAGTATTAGTTGCTAAAGTACCGAGAAAAGAAAGACAGGAAGATAAAGTCATATGAATGTAAGTGCTACTAAATCTGTCTACAGTATTAGTTTTTAAAGTCCTGAGAAAAGAAAGACAGAAAGATAAAGTCATATGAATGTAAGTGCTACAAAATCTGTCTACAGTATTAGTTGCTTAAGTACTGAGAAAAGAAAGACAGAAAGAAAGTCATCTTAATCCATTACAAAAATAAATGCATAAAGGAATAGTCAACATAAAAAGAAAATGAATTAACATTAGCAACTGAAGATCGTAACAATGAGAACCAATTCAAGTACAATTAGCAAAAGGATCAGGAAACGAAGAGGTCATACATACTCTGAGACAAACTCATGAAAATACAGACAGGCCTTGCGAAAAAAAACTCTCTGGAGATGCTAATAGCCTGAAGCTGACAACTCCTTTCTTTAAACATTTTCAAGTAGACGTCTGAGAGTATACGAAGAAGAAGATGGAAATGTTTAACAAAACTTTTTAACAACAACAAAAATGCACCACAAAACAATTTTTTTCGTGTCTATCCCAACAGCTGTATGTCACGTCACGTTGTGGTACATTATTCTCTGAAAGGCCGCGCTAGAACGCCGGTCTGGTTACATTCAGACTTCCGCACGTCTCCAATTCTACATGATATCAAACACACGTTTGTCATGACATAAGACTTACAATGTTTGAATATATTCTTCAGACAATCTGCAACAGTTTCATATATATATATATATATATATATATATATATATATATATATATATATATATATATATATATATATATATATATATATATATCCGTCTCTCTCTCTCTCTCTCTCTCTCTCAAACACAAGGACACACAACGCGATAATATCTAATAAATATATGTTTACTTCTTTTTAAAACAACGTCAGAAAAAGGGGGGGGGGGGGGGGGGGGGGGGAAGAGAAAGCATCCGCGCTGGTGCTTGATTAAAAAAAAATTACCAGAGACAAACAGAGTAAAAACAAAGTAAGGTTAGACAAAAAGGCAAGGAAGCGGCAGAAGAAATATCTGTTGACAACCAACATAAACAAAAATAAAGCGAACAACAACCAAAAGGGGAAACTTTTCTCAGGCCTGCCTTAAGATACAGAAGAAAAAAAATAGTTGACAGCTTCAGGAAGCATTCAAGTAGAGATTGTCAACAGTTGCTGTTGACACAAACAGAACTGGGCCAGGGTGCGATCGTTCCAATGTGTATCTCAACTGGAAATGGTTTGTATACAACAAGTGTGCCAGGAAACACACCATGTGACAGGTATAAGGCCAAAAGTGGCCGTGCTGATAACAAATCCAAGCCAAGTAAAGTCATAAAACTGAGTTCACCACAAAGTGTGGCACATATCAGACAAACACAATATAAAAAAAAAAACATATCAGACAAACACAATATAAAACAAACATATCGGCAAACACAATATAAAACAAACATATAGACAAACACAATATAAAACAAACATATCGACAAACAGTCGTAACATGTGGAATAGGAACAAAACAGCAGCCATAACAACATGCAGCGTGAAAGATAACTCCCAGCAATACAAATGTGTGTGAGAGAGACTGCGTATGTATGTATGTAAATATATTTAAAAGCATGTATTATGTTTTTTTTGTATGTTTACATTTATATAATTACATCTCTTTCAGCATGTGTATCAATTTACGTAATTTATGGTAGGCTATGTATGTCTTGATTATATATATATATATATATATATATATATATATATATATATATATATATATATATATATATATATATATATATATATATATATATATATATATATATAACACGGTTACGTCAGTTGTAACAAATACATACCAAATACCGTAATCCAGCGGTTCTGAAATGTAGTGCATAGTAGCATCATTTTAGCGATTTCTGCTATATACATATACCGCCTGTATGATTTATTATGTACCTCTGACGTTCAGTAAAGTTAACAACGAAAATGTTAATCAGCGTACCACCTATGGTACACATGCCGTAGGTTGTTGTAGTCAAGTAAAACTATATAGGCACCGTACACGCGCTGAGTACCTCTACTCTCTGCCACCGTGTTTCTTCAAATTGTCACCATGTGTTGTTAATGTGTTATCCTCAATTTAAAATCCATTTACACACCCCCTCCCTCCCCAAATCATGTGTTTGGTTTGGTTTTTTAACCCCGCACTTGGAAACTGGTGTGTTTGTGTGCAAGGGATACTAGTTCAACCCCATGTGGGTTATAATTTGGGTATATAGTGTTGATCATTCCATATAGTGTATTACTTTGTTGTTTGTCTTATGTGTTGGCTCTTCCAGGCTGTAATTTATCTGCCGTTTGTTGTAGCAATGTTTAATGTCTATGACGTTTGTTGTAGCAATGTTTAATGTCTATGGTGTTTGTTGTGGCAATGTTTAATGTCTATGGTGTTTGTTGTAGCAATGTTTAATGTCTATGGTGTTTGTTGTAGCAATGTTTAATGTCTATGGTGTTTGTAATGTTTCTTCTTCCCTGATACCATATTGCTCTCTCTCGCTATTGACAGTTTTTTTACCTGTTGGGCTTTTGTTGGTTTTGGATTGGCGGTTTTTGTTTGTTTGTTTTTTTATTTTGTATTTTTTTATATTTAATTCTTTTACTGATATTGAATGGACGTTTTGGTTTGTTTTGTTTTTCCTTGTCATTCTAATTTGTTCTAGTTGTTATATGTTGGTTCTTGTTTTGGTAATATACAATTTTATTATGTTGTGTAGCTCCCTGGGTAGGTCCACTTTCAGTACCTTTTCGGGAGCCGCGCTAGCGTAGTGGTTACAACACCGCTCTGGCGACCGGGTGATACAGGATCAAACCCGGGCGACGGCATTTGAGGATTTTTCGTCGACCGGGATTTGGACTGGATTAACTCGAGACCTGGCGAAGACATTTGAAGGAGTGTCGTCGACCAGGGACTGGCGGCTCCTGAGCCGACCCAGCTGCAATGGGTACCTCCGAAATCGGAGAGTATTTGCCTGAATGGCGAGGGACACCTGTCTCTGTACAAGAAATAAAGGGATACTCACGTAAAATCAATTTCAGGTTAGACATAAAAATAATAACCTGAGATTTCGCCTCGAGTATTAGCGGGCGAACGCAACAAAAAAAAAAAAAAAAAAAAAAAAAAAAAAAAAAAAAAAAAAAAAAAAGTACCTTTTCCAGTGACAGTGATGTCGAGTTTTGGGGTCTCAAGTATTCCATTAGTGGTTTTCTGTGCTGTTCGTATTTTTTGCATGTTAACACATAATGTGCTATGGTGTTTTTTCCCCAGACATATTGCACAGTAGGGTTCCTCCACCGTTAAATAGCCTGTTCCTAGTTGAAGTCTAATTAGTTTTCTGTTGCATGGTATTTTTGGTTCTCTAGATATTTGATATGTCCCGGTTGGATCTTTTCGCAGTTACAGGCGTGTCTGCCTTTCTGGCTCTCTTTCCAGTTTTCTTTCCATTCCTTTGTAATAATATTTCTAATTATACTTTTGATCTCTGTTGTGCCTAACCCTGAGTTTATGTGGTTTGGGCTGCTGCTTCCTGTTTTTGCTTCCTTGTCGGCCACCTCGTTTTCTTCTATTCCCACGTGAGAGGGTATCCATGCTAATAATATTAAGCAGCCCCTATTATTTAGGTGTTTACTAAGTTGCTACATTCATGTTGGTTTCTTAGTGCTTGAAGAGCTGACAGTGAGTCAGTAAGGATTGTTACCAACAACAAGAACTGGATCGTACTGGTATAGAGTTTATTCTGTTTATCTCTCAGTTGCCAAATGACTTTTTTGTGTGTGTGCTACATCGACTTTATCTCTCCCCCCCCCCCCCCCCCCCACGCCAATTTCTGCCTCTGGCGTTTACATCAACCCCCAGTTAACATCAGCTGCCTCAGCTACTTCCATAATCTGCTGTCAAATTAAGAGGCCCTGAAAAATACTAGATACGAAAGTGAAATAAATACAGTCATTCAAAAGCAAAGGTAAAATATTTAGACATAAAGAGACTACAGTTTATTTTAAACAATAACAAATGGAAGTGTGCAAACTGGCAAGAGAACGACAGCGATGTAAAACTGAAAGAAACCACTGTCACAGAGAGAGTTTTATGATCAATAAATTTTCTATATTCTCTTCTATTTCTACCCGTGTCCTCTATTTTATTATCACTCTTTATCCTTTCTGTATTTTTCGCATTCGTTTGCGAAAAATATTTTCTTTCCCATTCTCACTTTACCGTTTTTCTTTCTCATACTGATACGCATTCTATTACGTAGATGTCAGTGGACGAAACTGTGAATACTCGTCTAGGCAGACAGAATAGCAGACATGCGTCTGTACTTTTCTCATGACTCGGGCGTTTCGTCAGGCTAGTGTGAAAATTGCCCTCTACAGAATATAGAAAATTTATTGATCATAAAACTCTCTCTGTGACAGTGGTTTCTTTCAGTTTTACATCGCTGTCGTTCTCTTGCCAGTTTGCACACTTCCATTTGTTATTGTTTAAAATAAACTGTAGTCTCTTTATGTCTAAATATTTTACCTTTGCTTTTGAATGACTGTATTTATTTCACTTTCGTATCTAGTATTTTTCAGGGCCTCTTAATTTGACAGCAGATTATGGAAGTAGCTGAGGCAGCTGATGTTAACTGGGGGTTGATGTAAACGCCAGAGGCAGAAATTGGCGTGGGGGGGGGGGGGGTAGAGATAAAGTCGATGTAGCACACACACAAAAAAGTCATTTGGCAACTGAGAGATAAACAGAATAAACTCTATACCAGTACGATCCAGTTCTTGTTGTTGGTAACAATCCTTACTGACTCACTGTCAGCTCTTCAAGCACTAAGAAACCAACATGAATGTAGCAACTTAGTAAACACCTAAATAATAGGGGCTGCTTAATATTATTAGCATGGATACCCTCTCACGTGGGAATAGAAGAAAACGAGGTGGCCGACAAGGAAGCAAAAACAGGAAGCAGCAGCCCAAACCACATAAACTCAGGGTTAGGCACAACAGAGATCAAAAGTATAATTAGAAATATTATTACAAAGGAATGGAAAGAAAACTGGAAAGAGAGCCAGAAAGGCAGACACGCCTGTAACTGCGAAAAGATCCAACCGGGACATATCAAATATCTAGAGAACCAAAAATACCATGCAACAGAAAACTAATTAGACTTCAACTAGGAACAGGCTATTTAACGGTGGAGGAACCCTACTGTGCAATATGTCTGGGGAAAAAACACCATAGCACATTATGTGTTAACATGCAAAAAATACGAACAGCACAGAAAACCACTAATGGAATACTTGAGACCCCAAAACTCGACATCACTGTCACTGGAAAAGGTACTGAAAGTGGACCTACCCAGGGAGCTACACAACATAATAAAATTGTATATTACCAAAACAAGAACCAACATATAACAACTAGAACAAATTAGAATGACAAGGAAAAACAAAACAAACCAAAACGTCCATTCAATATCAGTAAAAGAATTAAATATAAAAAAATACAAAATAAAAAAACAAACAAACAAAAACCGCCAATCCAAAACCAACAAAAGCCCAACAGGTAAAAAAACTGTCAATAGCGAGAGAGAGCAATATGGTATCAGGGAAGAAGAAACATTACAAACACCATAGACATTAAACATTGCTACAACAAACACCATAGACATTAAACATTGCTACAACAAACACCATAGACATTAAACATTGCCACAACAAACACCATAGACATTAAACATTGCTACAACAAACGTCATAGACATTAAACATTGCTACAACAAACGGCAGATAAATTACAGCCTGGAAGAGCCAACACATAAGACAAACAACAAAGTAATACACTATATGGAATGATCAACACTATATACCCAAATTATAACCCACATGGGGTTGAACTAGTATCCCTTGCACACAAACACACCAGTTTCCAAGTGCGGGGTTAAAAAACCAAACCAAACACATGATTTGGGGAGGGAGGGGGTGTGTAAATGGATTTTAAATTGAGGATAACACATTAACAACACATGGTGACAATTTGAAGAAACACGGTGGCAGAGAGTAGAGGTACTCAGCGCGTGTACGGTGCCTATATAGTTTTACTTGACTACAACAACCTACGGCATGTGTACCATAGGTGGTACGCTGATTAACATTTTCGTTGTTAACTTTACTGAACGTCAGAGGTACATAATAAATCATACAGGCGGTATATGTATATAGCAGAAATCGCTAAAATGATGCTACTATGCACTACATTTCAGAACCGCTGGATTACGGTATTTGGTATGTATTTGTTACAACTGACGTAACCGTGTTATATATATATATATATATATATATATATATATATATATATATATATATATATATATATATATATATATATATATATATATATATAAACAAGACATACATATCCTACCATAAATTACGAAGAGTGATACACATGCTGAAAGAGATGTAATTATATAAATGTAAACATACAAAAAAAACATAATACATGCTTTTAAATATATTTACATACATACATACGCAGTCTCTCTCACACACATTTGTATTGCTGGGAGTTATCTTTCACGCTGCATGTTGTTATGGCTGCTGTTTTGTTCCTATTCCACATGTTACGACTGTTTGTCGATTTAATGTGACCTAAACAGACATCCGAAAAATAAGAACACCCAAGGAATCGTTCCCTGGAGCAGAGAATTCAACCCGTCTTTTTGGAACTGGGGATTTCTTGGTCAAAGACTGCCATTGACGATTCTGTATGAGAATGTCCTAAAAATTATGTTTCCAGATGCTGTTAACAAAGCTGTAAGTATGCAAGAGAGCACGTGGCCACGGCTGAGTAAATAGAGTGAATGCAGGTCTGAGTGTTTCTTTATTGTTGTAATTTGGCACCCAATTTTGCTGTCTTAACTTTCTTTATGCAAGTATTGCTAACCATATTTTCCCTTAGAATAAATCAGAGATATCAAATCTGTCCATACCTTAAAAGAGGAAAATATTAGACCAAATCATATGTATCTGTGACTCTCTGGGGCTATCATCTTCCTCCTAACGGGACTGTGGGCTAAACATCGAGGGAAGATCATACCAGTGGGTCTATATCTTTTTTTGTAGCAATTCATTAACTTGATGCTTATTTATATATATATATATATATATATATATATATATATATATATATATATATATATATATATATAGATATATATATATATATATATATATATATATATATATATATATATATATATATATATATGATGTAAATTTTGGATGTAATGGGGGTGGAAGTTTATATTGATAATTAAACTACCCTTAAACTTAATCAGCGTGTTGGTCAGCTCGTTCTAGAATATCTATATTAATCATTTGTTATAGTTTTCCCACGTCTGTACGTCTAACTGTCGTCTTGTATGTGCGTGCACGTGAGTGGATAGAACTATATATATATATATATATATATATATATATATATATATATATATATATATATATATATATATATATATATATATATATATATATATATATATATATGTGTGTGTGTGTGTGTGTGTTTAGTGACTCCTCTAAATCTGCCGTAGAAGATAGGTGAAAGAGAGAAGATTTCTCGATTTCAGAGACAGCCTCTATCACAGTCTACCATCTCACTCGTGGAAATCTATTGCTATTACTATCTCTCACTGGGACTATCACTTATTCAAATCTAATCAGAAGGGACCAACCCAAGTCTTAATTCTCCTATCAAAAATCTATGACAACCACTAAAAATAGACACGTATTACAGCTATCTTCCATGCGGGGAAGGCAACATGACCTGGCCATCTCTCATTTATATTAGTATATCTTCTCCAGCATGTTTCATCAATTTCCAAATAAATACTCGACATGTCTTCTGCTCCTCTCACCACGCCTCTTCTCAGTCCCGTGGCTGCCTAACACAGATACACCAGACCGCTGACTTTCATTTCTACAACTTCATCTGCCATCAATCACACGCGACAGTTCATATGTCACTGCTATCATCTTGAAAATAAGCACCAGCAGTTAGCACACAGACCACACCTCACATTGCTGACACAAGCGGCAAGTTCAAGGACGGAGCACATTAACTGCAGACATTAACTGCAGACATTAATTTAACAGTCATCACCAATTCAAGGACTCTCATTAATTCAGTGATCTAAACTTTTGGTCAAAATTAAACCTGGCCAAGACCAATCATGCAACCAATACGCTTGTAATTAGGGCATGAAGTAAATTAATAAAAAACATGGATCGAAGGTGTGACTGAAGCTTTCAGAAAATGATGTGCCATTATATGATAGCAAGACTGTTCTAGGAGAGGAACCTCCCTACAAGATGTTAACTTATTCATATATCTTGGCAGCAATATACACAAGGTTTAGGGGACAGACATGGACATCAGAATAAAAATACAATGGGGAAGACTAGATTTCACGGCATTGGGAAATGCCTGAAAACAAAACGAAATCAAGTTCAACATAAAAATATGAATCTTCAACTCAAATGTCAAGTCAGTCCTATTGTATGGCTGTGAAATATGGAGAACAAAAACAAAACAACTTATCAAGAAGTTACATAATTTCATAAATGGGTGCTTGCGAAGAATAGAAGGATTGAAATGGTATGACAAAGTCACCAATGTGAACTCATGACAAGAATCAGACAAGTGCCAGTGGAACAAGAGATGAGAAGAAGACGGTGGTGATGGATCGTACACACACTGAAGTAGCCTGCTGATAGTATTACAAGTCCGTCTTTGTTCTGGAATTACCAAGATAAGAGAAAAAAGACATGGATAGACCTTGAACAATTAGTACAGGCCAGACAGGGTTGGCATGAACTTGTTGAACATGTATGCTCCTAGGTGGCTTACAAGTTGAATGAATGATTATCTGGAATATTCTGATTTTCTCTGCCATTCTCAAACATGTACAGTATCTGTACAATAACTACGACCATACAAACTTACGGCTATGTTAGTCATGAAGAGTTAGTGAGACTTCTCAACACTGTCATGATAGGAAACACTATACAGAGCGATACAACAGGAGGCAATCTGATCATCAAAAGTGGTCCCCGTCGATCAAGTGTTTCGGCCCCTTAATCTCCTTTACACTCTAAGGGGGTGGGCCCACTTAGGTCATGACTCCCAAGTGTCAGCCTCCTGTTGTCTAGTGCAAAAAATTGAACCCACTCCACCTTGGTTACAGCTTTCAAATTCACTCCTATTTTCTGCCAGCTGGAGGCAATTGTGAAAGTAACCCCTATGTTGAAAACAAATTACTGTCCCGAGTTCCACAGCTCGTTGCGGTTGTTCCACAGCCAGCACGATGCCTTTTCCGCAGTTTCGTTGAGCCTCTTAAGTGCCATTGATCTTGACTGTCCCCTCAACCCCAACAGTTTCAGTAGATCATACACTGATGCAGCCACGAGCCCTCTTGCACCCACCTCAACAGCCATGACCCTTGCAGTGAATCCATCGTGTCTCAAGTCAGCGGCCAGATCATTATACTTGGCCACTTTGAACGAGCGTTGCTCGTCCAATCTGGATTCAAATGGCACGGTCAGCTCAATCATTATAATCTGATGCGATGATGAGGAATGCAGCACTATATCTGACCGTCTTCGAGATCTTCTGATACTTGGTTTGGGATGTGCTGACTTTCCTGCTCTCAGAAAGTATGTATTTGCAGTCTGACTTTGCTGTTCGCCTTCACCCTTGCCGGGTCTATTGTAGAACCAGCTCATTCAGTACTTTGTTGTGGCGCCATGTGTATCGCTCTTGCCCCAGTGACACCTTGCAAGTTGAGAGCGCGTATTCAAGTGTCTGCCTCTCATGGCACAAATCATCATCAGTCTTTACCCATCTCACAAGGTTTGCAGACGATGGCAGGAGGTCATACATTGATCTGATAATGAAGCTGAATCTAAGAGGTGCCATATATCATTCCATGTCAAGGACCTTTGCAGGGCTCCATCCCATGTAGTCCATTAGCCTTGTTGGGCCTGCTGTACCGCTTTTAGCATCCTCTTATCATTCTCAGCTCCTCGTATGTCCTGAATTACCATGTCTCTGCGTTCTTTGTCTGATACATTGGACCATTTCACCATGGCCAAATCCCCGACTGTTCATCTGTGTATATCCGGTTATCTCCCTCAGTTTGGGCGACTCTTGGGCAGCACCAACATTTTCTTCCACTTTCCAGTTCCTTCCAGTTTCAGTGTGGGCTGAATGGACTTAACTACGTCATCTGCTGACTCGCACAGCATCATTGCGAGCCTTGCCTTTCCTGCTTTGTATTCTTCAACAACTGACTTGAAGCGAAGTACAAGCTTTACCTTCTTGCAGTACAGTGCTACGTCTGACAGACCTGGTGGTACTCCTAGCCATTTCCTCAAACTTACGGTTATGTTAGTCATGAAGAGTTAGTCGGACTTCTCATGAATGTCAGCATACATGCAACATAAGTCAGTACTACAGTTTGTGTGCTGTTATTCAATACCATATTTCCCGCCGTAAGTACTTCGGTCGGTCGGTCGGTCGGTCGGTCACATTTTGCACACCGTCATTTGCGTACTTTTTCTATTTTCGAGAGAGTATGTTAACTTTCAACCACAGCTAAGGGGGTGCAACTGTGGTTGAAAGTTAGACAATAATTGTATTGTTTCCCCTTATATGTACTCTCCCGAAAATTAAAAAAGTGCGCAAATGAAGGTGTGCATGAACAGTTTGATTATGGAAAGAAGCCAACAACACGATTGATAAACAGTACATGAACTGGAGTTTCGTCAAACTTCAAACGTTGTTCTCAGAGGCAGTAAGTCGACCTTGGCTTCTCAGAGGCAGTAAGTCGAACAGGGCAAGATTTTAAAACAATTACGAGAAACATCTTAATCCATTACAAAAATAAATGCATAAGGGAATTGTCAACATAAAATGAAAATGAATTTACATTAGCAACTGAAGATCGCAACAATATCTAATGATCTAATGGACCGTACATTGATTCAATAACTAACATTTCTTTTATGACAACATGGTCATAAAAGAAATGTTAGTTATTTAGTCAATTTACGGTCCATTAGATCATTATCACTGCTCCACATGTCATTTAGGTAAGGTTACTCCATGTCTTCATATTTAATACATCCATATAATTTTCACTACAAATATCTAATGACGGTCGCCTGCAATAAAATGACAACAGTAGTGATAGTACCGTCTATAATACATGTAACAGAAACAACACACTATAATTAATAACCTGTCAATGTTGACGGGTTATTGCTAGTACAGTTGACATTCAAAAATCCGGCCATCGATAATCCGGTTCCTTCAGATTTCCGGCATGGATTTCGGAGCGCATTTTTTAATTTACCGCGTTGGCGCGCCACTGTTTTCTGGAGCCGTTTATGTTCTGATGCAGCTGTTGGGTCTTGCTTGCACGTGTTAACAGGCATTCCTGCTCATTCTGTTTTATTTAGTTGATGAACATGAAAATGTCATTTGCTTTTCATTTAGTTTTTAATTTTCTTTCTTTAAAGGACTGTACAGGTAGTCATTTTCTGTTAAATATATACAGCACATATAACCATAAAAAATCCGGCATTTTCAACAATCCGGCACTCTTCAGGTCCGGATGTTGCCGGATTTTTGAATGTCAACTGTATATAATAATGCCACACGCGAATATGAACATACACGTGCGCACATACACATATCTGGGATGTTGTCAACGCCTCTTTAACTAGAATATGTCCTGCATATAAGAATGAAATAATATTTTTACCGAAATGTCTTTAAAAAAAAAAAAAAAATTATGATAATAACAACTGAATTATAAAGTTACAGCCCAACACTGTTCTCGTATCATCGGTAATTTTTGTGAGATGCTTTAAGACATTCTTCTTCTTCTTCCGTCCTTAGCCAACGACCGGCAAAGCAGTCAGTGGCCATTACGCCTAGTGGCGTCTTAAGGGCAACAGCGAATAGATTTTCTTTGCCGTTGTTCCCATCACGCCTAATGGCGTCTTTAGGGCAACGACAAATCAATCCGTTTGCCGTTGTTTCCGTAATCAAAGTGACTGGCAAACGGGTGATCAGCCCGTTGGTGCTTTAAGACATATTTCACCAAAATAACCGATCCATCGAATACGTCCTGTCACAGTGTTGATAATTTTATTGTCTTCGTGAATCTATCTATTTAACAAAACAGATCGCAAAGACAGCCTGAAAGACTCGCAGGAAAAACACAACTGACAAGAGATACTCATCAGCCAGTAAAGACATCTCCGGCGAATAAAAACATGAGAACCACTGATCAAGTATAATGAGACGTAAGCCGCCTCAGACACGAAATGGTCATGTCAGAAGCAAGTTTTTGTTGATCATGCCTTAATGTCTCGTAATCAGACGAGACACGGACAGGACTAGACCGCCTTTTATCTCATGTCATGGCATTGTTCTTGTTTAGCACGGCAGCCATGTCTGCTGCAACATTTACAATCGATGACACGATTTGATCGACAACGAGGAATGTGTATGCACTTTTGTGTTAATGCACGAGGCATATATATACTCGTATATATCTAACAGAAGGGCTAAGTTATGGAGAAATATCTCCTACTTCAGTCTAGTGGCGACTAAGGTTTTTTTTTTTTTTTCGATTGTCATTCCATTTAGAATGAGGATGTATGACAGAGACAACTGAGGGAAAAACAGTCACACAGAAAATGGGTGCTTGGCGGGCGGGCGGGCAGACGGACGGACAAACAGACAGAGAGACAGACAGCTAGATAGATAGATATACAGACAGATAGAAAGATAGATGGACAGACAGACAGACAGACAGACAGACAGACAGACAGACAGACAGACAGACAGACAGACAGACAGACAGATAGATAGATAGATAGATAGATAGATAGATAGATAGATAGATAGATAGATAGATAGATAGATAGATAGATAGATAAAGGAAGGAATCCACTATCTTTGGACATGTTAAGAGAACAGGGAAAATGAGAAAAGTGACAAGAAGAAAGACTGAAGTAAAAATAGATAGAGAACAACAAAAGGAGAAGAAGATACAGGACATAACGATAAAGATAATATTTCCCAAAGATAATGTCAACAAACTCTATGCATTACGTTATCTGTCAACCTTTACCAAAAAAAAAAAAAAAAAACTACGAATATATCAAAGGAAAAAAGGAAAGGTGCAGGGGTAAGGTATCTGCAACCTTTACAATTAGAAATGTTAATTAAAACAAAAAAAGACAAGGATTGAAAATAAGTTGTTCTGCAGCTAGTCAGAATCGACCTCACTGCACTCCGGGCAAACCCATAGGTGCTCAGTCTCCCTCATCAAATGTCGAAGAGTATGAATGCTAATTGTACCTGTAGCACGCTGGTTGTACAAACGATGGATGCATCCTTTCTCACGTCCATTTCTGCTAGTCCTACGTTTGATGCCAAACTCCAACAGTCTCAGCCTTGTTGGTTCATCCATTGCAGTGACAGGATGTCAGGTCAAACAGAAGCTCCTAGTTACAGGTGATCACAAACATCTCAATCACTGCCCTTCTGCTCCACGTGGATCATAGGCGTTCTACAGGCTGCAAAGTCGCGTTAGTCCATGTAGACATTGGTGACTGCGAACACCAAAGATAATGGATAAGGTTACTTTTCCCCCACAAGCCTTTATTTTAATGTTTATGCGCCTTGTTCCATATGAAGAGCTATGTGGTCATAACGTTATTATTTGTCCTCATATACATCTGGCCCTTACAATTTATTTGAGTAATATAATAACTCAAATCTCGTGAGACTGCAGCCAATCAGCTGCCAGAGTAATTCTTCCACAACAGAAGATATTGTATCAGAGATGAGACCACGAAGGCCGAGGAAGAGATACACAATGTAAAAGAGATTCTGAGAAAAATGTCAACACACAACTCGCACCAGGCACTAGACAGGACACGACCGACCCCACACTGCACTGTGGCGCGGTAAAAACAGTCCGACTATTCACACTAAAATCGTGTCTGGTCAAACATCTACGCCTTCACTCATCCAATACCATAATTCCCGTAATAAGTACGCCGGTCGGTCGGTCACATCATGCACACCGTCATTTGCGCACTTTTCTATTTTCGAGAGAGTACATTAACTTTCAACCACAATGTGCGCAAATGACGGTGTGCGTGAACAGTTTGATTATGGAAAGAAGCCAACAACACAATTGATAAACAGTACATGAACTGGAGACAGGAAGGTGCGGAGATGCAGATTAAATCAACAAACAATCAAGATACTCTTCTGTCCAGTTTCATTCGGGAAACGGATTTAACTCATCATTTTCTTAAAAATAACCTTAAAATGTAAGTTTCTGATTGTTTCTTCAATACAAAATTTTAATTTAAAGTATTGCATACTTATTATCGATCAAAATTATCCATAATAATAACAACTTGGTGGTGGTTCAACACGTAACAGAAACAACCCACTATAATTAAAAACCTGTCCATTTTGACGGGTTATTGCTAGTTATATCAGAAAATCATCATCATCTCATCTCAGCCCGTAACCCGTCATGGGTCGTAGGGGTGCCATGGTGGAAGCATCAGCAGACAGGGTCCTCCACTGCTCTCTATTCTCAGCAATGCGTACAAGTGTGGAAAAACCGTGTCCTGTCCATTCTTTGATGTTATCAGCCCAGGATTTTCTCTGCCTTCCTCTTCTCCGTTTACCTTCGACTGTTCCCTGAAGGATCGTTTTCGAAAGGGAGTCATGACGAGTTACATGCCCAAACCAGGCAAGCTTTCGACGTTTCACTATTGACAAAAGTGGTTCTTGGTGGCCTGCATAGGTGTTTATCTTCTCTCTAACATAGACATTTGTTTTGTGCTCTTTATAGCAAATGCGCAAAATTCTTCTATAACATTTATGCTCGAAAGCCTGAATCCTTCGCTCCGTATCTGCAGTGAGTGTCCAGCCCTCACACCCATACAAGAGAATAGATAATACAAGTGACTTGTATAATTTGATCTTCACAGGAAAACTGATGTTACTTTTCCAGATCACATTCAACCTTGTCATGGCAGCTGAGGCCATCTCAAGTCTTGTCTTGATTTCTTTACTTGATCTTCCATCACTACATATAGTGGACCCGAGATATTTAAAGGTGTTAACTTCTTCTAACGTTTGCCCATTTAACGTAATGTTGGTCGGAACATGTTTCTTATGGCTATTCACCAATATCTTGCTTTTTTCTATATTAATTTCCATCCCATACGTTCTTGTTACTTTCTCCAGTCTAGAGGTAAGGTCTTGAAGTTCTGATTCTGATCCAGCTATCAGATCAATATCATCAGCAAAACGTAGGTTGCACAGAGGTCGGCCTCCAATCGATATGGTTGATTTATACTCGTAGAGAGCCTCCTGCATAATATGTTCTAGATATATATTAAAGAGCACTGGTGACAGGATACATCCTTGGCGAACTCCTACAGTTGTTTTGAAAAATTCTCCAATGTCGTTGCTTGCAAAAACAGCACTGCTTGCGTCCTTGTATAGTGCTTCAATGATATCTATGATGTTAGTATCAAAATTGAATTTTCTCATTACTTGCCATAAGCCTTCATGCCAGACTCGATCGAAGGCTTTTGTGAAATCGATGAAGTTATGGTATAAATCGTGTTGATGTTGGAGATGTTTTTCGATAAGTAATCTAATATTGAAGATTTGTTCTGAGGTACTTCTTTTTGGTCTAAAGCCAAGATGGCGGCGTGGTAGGCCGCACTTTTGTGTTGTGCATTTCATGTCGTCGTTTTGGAGTCTGCATCTGTGGTAACAGCCCTTATTAAGGCTGTATGAGTTTGTAGTGTGTTTGGCTTTTTCTGGATTATGTTGATAAGTATTGTAAAGATGAAAACATCAAGTTTGCCTATCATGTGAGTTCGCTGTTTGTGTTGATACAAATAGCCAAGATGGCGGTTTTGTGATGTGTAGATCGGACAGTGTTTCAAAACATTACAGATTTATTGAGGGCTATTGTTACTGCTCCAGGTTCATTTTTGTATGTACCTGTAAGGATACTTGGAGAGGAGATGGGCACCGCCAAGCAAACCTCTTGCCCACTGAAATGCTATGATGGAAAGTCAACTGGTCATATCAGAAAATATCAAGTGGTAATTTTAGACTGAGAATCGGAATGACTCGGAGATGGCAGTAGATCTACCTGGGCGAGGGACATACCCGGAAATCATTAGGCTATCTCGAAGACGACCAGATCTCGTGCTACACTCCTCGTCGTCTCACCAGGCTTTAGTAATTGAGCTGACAGTGCTTTTTAAATCCAGATTAGACGAGCGACGCTGACTTACATTGGTGTCGTGTGAAATTCTAA